>CAUYRT010081913.1:0-10211 GCA_963574885.1 Lepilemur ruficaudatus
CATGGCATCAGCCTAGCTCACAGCAACCTCAAACTCCTGGGCTCAAGTGATCCTTCTGCCTCAGCCTCCCAAGTAGCTGGGACTACAGGCATGCGCCACCATGCCCGGCTAATTTTTTCTATATATTCTTAGTTGGCCAATGAATTTCTTTCTATTATTAGTAGAGACGGGGTCTCACTCTTGCTCAGGCTGGTTTCGAACTCCTGACCTTGACCGATCTACCCGCCTCGGCCTCCCAAAGTGCTAGGATTACAGGCGTGAGCCATTGCCCCTGGCCTGCCTAACACTTTTAGAAGAAAACTTTACCCACCATGGCTTGAGCCTAAATTCTCAGATGAATTATGATCTACCTATTAATCAAGTTTCCCGAATTTACATAGCTCCCAGCTAATTGCCTAAGTTCTGCCAAATTCCTCATCAAAAAGCAAAGTCAAGTGTTAAGTGTGATGCTAAGAAAAATGCATTTTTATAAAAACAAAATCAAGTGAACACCTAAACAATATAATTTGCACATTTAGGAGCCTCGGGGATGACGGGCCAACATTCCCATCGCAGATGGGATTCGAGACCTGTTATTTTCCCACTGTCCTCGACACCGGCAGCAATGGCTCTCCCCCAGGTGCAGGCGTGCGTGGTGTTTTCCGAACGTGACGCCGGAACCGGCCATCAGCATCACAAGCGAAAAGAAAACGAGCAGGTGGAGTCCCTGAGTGTACAGCAAGGTTCCAACCACACTTCGCTCTCTGTGTCATTTCAAAACGGCAGCCTTTTCTCGTGGGGCGTGATGAGTCAAACACGGGTCAAATTTAGGTTGTTAAAAACCCTGCAGGAAGTACTAAGCAAAGAACACAGGCAGCCTTTCAAATCCACGCTGCTACTGCGGGCAAGGTCGGACCCAGACAGACAGGGCTCAGGAGAGGAGATGAATGATGTCACTTTGACTGGCAGAGACTTAGCAGTGAAGTCTCATCTGGCACACACACCAAGGAACCTTGCCTCTCTAGTGAACTTTTCTGTGCCTTCCCAGAAACCCAAAGCCCGATCCAGATTACATCATGGAAAAACTGGGTCTTTCCCCTAGAGCTCCTTTCCCTTCACACGCCATCTCCAAGGGCTTTTGGTTCTTCCTGGGTGGTTCCCGCTTGAAGAGCGAATCTTCTCTTTGCCCTGATTGCACCCTGTGCAGTCTTAAGGCTGCCCCCTTGGAGAGGAAGTGGTGAGGTGCCCAGACCGGCCGTGACAGAGCTGGTGGCCCCCGGATCGGTCGGCTTGACCCGCCAAGAGAGACGAGCTGCTTCTCCAGAAGTGACCCACTTCCTCCTCCCGCCGGCCCCTCGGGGTGGGAGCCCGGCCAGCTCCTCTGCCTCCCTCGGTCAGAGGCCTCTGGAGAGGCCGGGACACTCTCAGATGTCAGTGGTGATGGGGATCACTTTCCAAACTTGAATGTTTCTCGTCACTCCTTTCACTCTGGAAGAATTATCACAAGGTACGATCTTCCGTGGAAAAGTCTGGTCATCTCCACCGTGTGCCCCAAACCAGATATACGAGCCGGTTGACCTGTTCACCCCTTATATAACCTCAGATATCCCGATTAACTCCTTTAATCTTAATTGTTTTGGAAAAAAATTCAAAGCTTCTAAAGATCTTTCCTCCTAGTCTCCTGGGCACGGGTGCTGGTCCCGGGCTGTCTCACCGCACGGCTTTGGCAAAACAGTGACTCTCCCTGGATTTAAAAAATATAATGAGTCTGTTATCTTGCTTTGTGACTTTTTATCTCAGCATGAACTCGGTTCTCATCAAGGAGCTTTGTTTATAGTATCAGAGCTTTAAAATTTTTTTTTTCCCTTAAAGAATAACTCAAATCAAAAGGCTTTGGGCAGCGGATCACTCATGTTTCTTAGAATATTTCTCTTACCTGTGTGAGCAAAACCATCTAAATAATGCAATCTCTTATAAGTGAAATTATATATATATTTTTTTCCCAGAGGAAAGAGTTTCAAGTGCTGATTTTCACCCTGACTTATAGGGAAAGCTACGATTCCAAAAGAACATCAAATAGGTATCTACAGAACCAAGTAAGTGTTCATGTTTACCTAACAGGTATCTTAGTTACTCACTGGAAGAGATGGATGTACATGATTATGGCTCTTGACTGTATAGAATATTCTACTCATTTATAGGGAGAGAAAGTGAGTTTTAGGTACTCCAGGAAATGGAGTATCCATTGAATATTAATTTTCCCTAGAAAAGACATTCTTTCTAATGCTATTTGATCTTCCCCTTTGAAATCTTCTAATTATTTTAGTAAGGAAGGAAGGAGGCAAGGAACGAAGAAAACACACATCCCACTCACAAATACACACACACACACACTTTTCACATTGGCAAAGAGAAATCCGCTGTCCCAGAATTTCGCAATTTCTGCTTTTTTCCATGAAAGATTCCTGTGATCTCTTATGTTCCCACATCCAATAATCCTCACACAGAACTGAGAAAAAGATGCTCCTTAGGAGGTGGGTCATGTCCTCCCCGCACACAAACAGAGGAAAGGTGTCACTTCTGCAGAGCAAGAGCCACCCTGGGAAAGCGCAGGAGGCTAGTTTCATCTCCTGCCACCGGACTCTGCCTTAGGCACAGGGCTGTAAACAATACGGTATTACGCGCGGCACAGGAGAAGGGGGGAATGGGGCCTCTGAATTTGCCACATGCCTCCAAAATAGCACACACGCTACCAGCCCTGTCCACGTCGGAACGTTCTTGAATCCTCCAGAGGCCTCCCGCAGTCAGCAGGCTGCTGAGTGCGGCCCATTCCGTGTGGGGCTCTAAGGAGGGACACTAAAAATCTCGCTAATTTAGGCTGTTGGTTTCAAAGAGCCCGATGGTTCGGAAATACGTGAAGGTATTTCCTTCCTCCCTCCTTTCTTTGCTGCCTTTCACTTTTTCCTAATTTTTCTTTCTTCTTGCCGTCACAGTGCCTGCAGGGTGCTACGACTGACTATCAGTGGTCACAGCCCAGGGATGCCATCGCCGCCTGTTGCAGAAATGTCCCCCTCCGGATGCCTACGGCACTCAGATTGAGAAAGATCTGATTTAAACAGTTGCAACGAGCCTTCCACCACCAAGAGTAACAAATAAATTGATACATAAGCAAACAAACAGAAACGCTTGAGGTGACAGCCAATGCTATCTTGAATAAAAATGACTTATGATTGATTAGGTTAATAACTTCTTTTTTTTTTATCTGGGGTGGGGGAAGGTCTTTCATGAACATGGCTTAGATGTGGAAATAATAAAACTTCTCTGGGTTGAACTGTGTCCCCCAAAACAGTATGCTGAGGTCCGAACCCCTACTACCTGTGAATGTGACTTTGTTTGGAAATCTGGTCTTTGCAGATAGTATCATGTTAAGATGAGGATGAGCCCTAATCCAGTAAGACTGGTTGGCTGGTGTTTTTATAAGAGGGAGGATGGCCATGTAAGACAGAGGCAGAGGTTGAAGTGATGCTGCCCCAAGCCAAGTGATGTCTGGGGCTACCGAAAGCTGGAAGAAGCAAGGAGGTATCCTGTCCTGGAGCTCTGGAGAGAGCCCGGCTCTGCAGAAACCTTGATTGCAGACGTCCAGCTTCCAGTTTCTTTTGTTCTCAGCCACCCAAGTTAGTGGTAATTTTTTTGGCAACCCCAGGAAACTCATACAATAGCTAATCTATATTTATCCCAGGCTGGGCAGGTTGGCACAGTCCAAGGGGCAGACAGCTCACCGCATTTTATGGGGAGTGGCATCTGGGGACAGGCCACTTACTGGTACCCTCTGCTTTTGGGTACCTGAGAAGACGGAGACTGTTTTACCTTTCTGCCTAGCAGGGTGCACGTCCTTCCAAATCCCTCAAGTTTTGGTTGATGGCACAAGGACAGATTTCTAGAGTCCCAAGTTCAAAGGAAGAAAAGTGTCCTTTTGGTGACATCAAAACGAAAAGAGGAAAACAAAACCTTCTTCTTTGTCACTCCGTTTCTCTTGCAGAAGCAGACTGCGTTGAAGAAGAAAAAGGGCCAGCCACAGGGCAGTCCCTCTCTTGGACACCACCCTTCATTTCTGCAGGACGTGTTTACCATCATGAACTCAGGTTTATCGGCCTCATGTACGCTCTGTCCTGACAACACATTTCAAAGGTTAAACTGCAAATTACTACGTTAAGAGAGTCCACTTACGCATAAATACAACTCATGTCTTTTTCTTACTGAGTACAAAAACAAACGCATAGATGCATTTTTCAGAGGATACATGCAGATCATCTCCTTCCTTCCAGAACTCTCCCCCGCGGGTATCCCTGGCCAGCTCTACCTGTGGATCTTTCGAAAGACAATCCCTCCTGCGTTCATTTACCTGGAGTGGAATTTTATTTCATAAGGAGGTGCAGGTAAGGGTGGTTGCCCACATACAGAAAGCTTGTCTGGGAAGTGATTATAATTCCTTTTCAGATTTCACGTGTCGATGTGCAGTCGCCCAAAATAGGACAGCTGGATTTCCCGTAGCCCCCACCTCCTCCTCCTACACTTTCTCTGGTGTCCAGTGCATTGATTCATGCACGGTCCTTCTCACCATCCAACTGACCCAGGCGGTATCGCGGGTCCCAGGCCGCTCGCTCTGTCAGGATGTGTTTGTCCTACAGGCCACGCCTTTGGGGCTCTGTGCTTTGCAACCTGCCAGTGCTCGGCAACACAGAACACCTTTCAACTACTCTAAGTCAATGGGATGCTTCTCTCTTGAAGACCACACGGCCTTTAAACCTGAACTCCCAAGGCGGGGGAATGCCGGTGAACAAGGCTGAAGGGGCTTTGTACACAGGGGACTTAAGTTTACATGAGATTTTTAGCCTAAGTTCAGCCACTAACTAGCTGTGAGACCTTGGGGGGCGGGGAGGGTAGGTAGGTCCACATCTTTGAGCCTCAGTTTCTTTAGTTCAACAGGCGCTGAGCATGCGCCACGCATATGCTCATACGTGAGACAGACAGACATGAAGCTAAGACATGATCGCTGCTCTCCCAAAGTGGAAAGACTAGCGGGGCTGACATGTGCAAACGAGGAGAAACCTGAGCTTGCAGGATAAAGGGAACGTTGGTTGGCAGAGACTGGAGAAGTGAGAGGAGACGGCACGAGCAAAGCAGAGGGGCCTAAGGGCGTGTGGCAGGTGCTCCCTCCTTGGGAAGGACTTTTCCAATCAGGAACCACCTATTTGCTTTCCTGGCCTCTCACACCGCGACCACCTGCGCCTCCTTTGCTTTGTTCCGCTTCCAGTACGAAACACTAAGCAAATAAATAAAACACAAGATAAATAAATAAATAGAAACAGCAACAAAAAATCTGGCAGGAAATTTCTGCATCTCAAAAACCACACTTCCCCCTGTCTGTTAACTCTCCAAACTGAAACTCTGGTCTCAGTGACATGGCCGTTTTCACGGCCTCAAAAGCCACACTTGGCCTTGGAGATTTTGGGGCGCCACAGGCCTTCTCGTGCTGATGTGTCCCCTTTTCCCTTCCAGTGAGAAATCGGGCCCTGGTTTTCATTTCACTCAGGGAACACGGTATCCACCTCCTGGGAGGAGAGGCGGGCAGCGATCACCTGTCCTCCAGCACCACGCCCACGACACCAGACACAGCTCCCTGCTGGCCACCAGCGGAGGTCAGGGCCTCCGTCCTCTGCCACACCTCCGATGACAGCCGAGGCTGCTGACCTTCACGATGGCTGAGGGCCTGCCCTCCTCGAGAACGGACAAATGCATCTTACGGAACAGCAGGGCAAATGTCTTTAGTATAAACTGTCATCTTTCCCTGTTCTTTGGTTTGTTTATAGGTTGCTCTCAAGCCGATACAATCTTAAATTTCACTCTTGTCCCTAAGGATTCACAACAAGCATGCTTCTACTTTTTAAGCTCCTGCACTTTTTGGCAGCCACTAAATAACTTAGCATTCCTGTTTTGAGTGAGCCAGAACATACCAAGAGTATCTGCTGCGTGACGAAGCTGGGGAAAGGCCAGTCTGGGGGACTTTGACACCAGCCCTGTCACGGGGTGTCAGCCCTGCCGGGTAGACAACATGTGCCTCCCCTTCCCCATGAGCCCTGGATACGGGTTCGATTTGAGTCAAGCCTTCAGCAGCCCTTCCATCTCTTGCTCAGGCTAAAGCATAATTCATATTTCGGCATCACCAAGGATCACGGATCACAGAGGGTCTCGAAAGCCAAGGAAACTCCTCTTCTGTTCCTGAGCTTATTAGTGACTAACTTACACCTTCAACACTCCGCGTCTGGATTTACTTGACTGTCTCAAACTTTACTGGGTAACTGACAAGTGTGCTTCTCCCTTGACTCAAATCGCTGTTCATCACCATGCTATTTTTAGTCATTCAGAAAAATTCCCTAATAGTGGAGGGAACTTTATCTCCCCCAGCTGAGCTCAAAGGTGACATTTTCTTAATTGGGCAGGGAGTTTATGAAGTTTCAGCTATTTTAAAATGATGTTCATGGCAAAAAAAAAAAAAAAAAAAGGCTTATATTTTAAGAAGAATTTTGTATGTGCATTGCTGAAAAATAGCTGATTGTTAAAGTTTAGCTTTTGTAATCTTCAATGAAGACTAAAGGGCTGACTCATTTTTTTTAAAGCTGTTTGGAAACAGTAGACCTAAGTACCTGATAGTGAGCAAGTTTGCCAACGTCCCAGTCTGGGGTCATCTAAGGCAAAGTCTGAATTATTCATGTCTCCATCTTGCCAGTCCTCAAAAATATATTTTAATCATCTAATGCAACAAACAGATACTGAGTACCCTCCTGTGCCACACAGTATTCCAGCACTGTGGGATAAACACAGCAAGCAAGAAAGACAAACTCTCTGTCTTCTTGGAGCTGTGTTTCAGCAAAGGGCAAAGGGGGAGGGACGCAGTGAGAGAGAAATTAAAGAAAAAGTAGGGGCAGGAGTCGGATAAAGGGGCACCGGGAATACGGGGTCGGCAGGTGGAACAGACCGAAATTTTAGGAGGTCGGTAAGTCTCATGGAGAACGTGACATTTGAGCAAAAGCTTTAAGGAGGGGAGGGAATTATCCACGTGGATATCTGGAGAAGGAATGTTCCAGAGAGAGGAAGCAGCCACCGCCTGCTACAAGGAAGCCAGAGCGAGCAAAGGAGAGGGGAGAAGATCAGGTTTAAGAACGTGAACGCAGGTCGTGATGGTCACTTTGAGGGCTTTGGCTCTTTCTCTGAGTGCAACGGGAAGCCAGCCGCTGCAGGGCTCTGGACGGAGCAGTGACGTTCCCCGGTACAGTTCCAATGGACCCTCTGTCGCTACGGAGAAAACCGACCTGGGAGGGCTTCAGGGTAAAAGCCGGTAGATGGGAGAGGAGGCCACTGCAGGGTCCCAGGGGAAAGAGGGCAGCGGCTCGGACCAGAGAGGTGGCAGCAAGTGGTTAGATTCTGTATACATCTTGAAGACAGATTTTTTCTAGAAGGACTGGATGAGGGGTGTTGAGAGAAAAAGAGGACTCAAGGATGACTCATTTCAGTCTGAGCAACTAGAGAGCTGGGGTTGCCGTTCACCGAGATGGGAAAGGCTCCGAGCAGAGACTCTTAGGGGAGGAAGTCTGGGAGCTCAGTTCCGGACATGTTGAGTTTGAGATGACTGCTAGATACTCAACGATTGATTTTCCTTCGACTAGGTCAAAATTCAGCATCCTCAAAGCATATAAATTCCCTAAGGGTAAGTTTTGTCTATTTTGATCCTCACTGTATCTCCAGAGCCTTGGGCGGTGCTTAGCAGATGCAGATTCTCAACTAAAAATTAATTAAACAACTATGTACCAAGCACACACCGCGTGTCTCACTCTGTTCTACACCCCGGGGATACGGCAGTGGACGGGACAGCCGGAATTCTTGCTGTCGTGCACCTTACAATCCAGTGGCGGGAGGCAGGTAAGCAAACGAAGTAAAATAAAATAAATCTTTCCTCTGCTGATGCACAGGCTCAAAAGACACGGGTCGAATGTTTACCCGCGTGGCACTCTGTGTATACTATGATAACCCCGGAAGGAAGGAACTGAGCTCGCAGAGGGGCACTCCACGCCAGCCTGTCTTACTACCTCGCTGCTTCTCATATAAAATGACACGAATCTCATCCTTGCCTGAGAAACATCAGGGCTGTGTTTCTCTTCACATAAGCATTTAAAGAAGAGTCTGGGCCGGGTGTGGCGGCTCACGCCTGTCATCCTAGCACTCTGGGAGGCCGAGGCGGGAGGATCGCTCAAGGTCAGGAGTTCGAAACCAGCCTGAGCAAGAGTGAGACCTCGTCTCTACTACAAATAGAAAGAAATTAATTGGCCAACTAAAAAAATATAGAAAAAATTAGCCGGGCATGGTGGTGCATGCCTGTAGTCCCAGCTACTCGGGAGGCTGAGTCAGGAGGATGGCTTGAGCCCAGGAGTTGGAGGTTGCTGTGAGCGAGGCTGATGCCACGGCACTCTAGCCTGGGCAACAGAGTGAGACTCTGTGTCAAAAAAAAAAAAAAAAAAGAAAAGAAGAGTCTGCTCATGACAGGATGACTTTAAAAGTGCAGTTTAGGAAGGATGTCTGGAAGAGAGCAACCCCAAGCCACTCCGCCCTCCTTGCAGCTGAATGCATCCTGACAGGGCAGGGTGTCTTCTTGTTCATCCTTTTGCACGATGCCAAGGGTTCCTTAATTCCTGCTATGAGGGCTACCACTTTTTCATCTGAAAGGCTCAACTTGCAACCTCTCTCCGAAGTAAAAACGTGTACCAAAATAGGTTTTATAGTCGTATAAATTTGATGAGGTTTGCCTTATTCCCCTAAAAACGAAACGTGATGAATTTTTCATTCTCAGCAGCAGCGTCAAACAGTGGTTTGGGCTTTAGTACTCCCAGATAATTGAAATTGTCGTCCTCCCGTCATTTGGCCATCTGATGTTTTCTTGGTCTCATGCAACATTTTGCCCCCAGCCTGTCCTGTGTGGCCCATGCAGAAACTCCTAAAACAGCCACTGCCCCTTCCCTAGCTTCAGCGTGTAATTTGATACCGTGCTTCCTTCCCCACCAACATTTCCTGGAACGTAAATGATGAAGGATCATTATTTACCTCCACCCTTAAAAACTGGCCATTCTTTCTTCTGCTCAGAGCTTCCTGAGCAGCTCTCCAAAAAGGAGAATTTCAGGGCTCTCCTCTTAAATGTCATCACAATCGACATTGCAATTTTTAAGATAAAACATCCAGGGTTCCCCGTTAGTTGAAAGGGACAATAATACATGTCTTATGTTGCCTCTCATACAGCAGAGTTCATTAACAACAAGAATTCCCACGACCAGCCGCGTGCTCCATCTACCAACAACTTGTCCCTTTTCCCAGGACAAGAAAGAGGTGTTCCGTCCACCAGACTCCCTGCATTGTAACTCACACAGCAAGTGAAGAAAGCATGCTTTAATCCTTGCAATAATTGTTAACTGCTCTTCCCAAAGAATCCAAATTACAGCACAAAGCAAGAGTCACACAGTGTGGGGTGCTTAATAATCAAATAAATGTTGAGCACCAGTATAACGACACCAGTATACTGGTAACTGTGTGCCATCTATCTGTGGGAGCATGCTATGATCTGAATGTCTGCATTCCCCCCAAATTCATATGTTGAAATCCTAACCCCCAAGGTGATGACGGCATTAGGAGGTGATCAGACACGAGGGTGGAGCCGTCCTCTGTCCTGCCTCAGTGACCTGCACTGCCCCTCCCACCAAGTGAGGACGCCGCTAGCAGGATCCGCCTATGAACCAAAAAACAAACCCTCTCTAGACACAGAACCTGCAGGAAGCTTGACCTTGGACTTCCCAGTCTTTAGAACTGTAAGAAATAAATGTTTGCTGTTTATAAATCACCCAGTGTATGGTATTTTGTTACCTGAATGGAATAAGATCACAAAAGCTTTTCCAACAAAACTGAAAATACTTCAAAAAGGGCAGACAGTAGCAGTAACTATCCATCAGGGATATAATTCTTGGTGAACAAACCCTGTCAGTAATGAGGTTACCCTTGTGGACTACAAAAAGCTAGTTAAGAATCTCATGATGTAATGAAAAAATGCTCAACATCTCTAACCATCAGGGGAATGCAAATCAAAACCACAATGAGATATGACTTATCTCCAGTGAGAATGGCCTTTATCAAAA
>CAUYRT010081914.1:0-34146 GCA_963574885.1 Lepilemur ruficaudatus
TTGCTTGAGCCCAGGAGTTTGAGGTTACTGTGAGAGGTGGCTGACGCCAGGGCACTCTAGCCCGGGCAACAAAGTGAGACTCTGTCTCAAAAAAAAAAATAGTGTTGTATCAATATTAACTTCCTGGTTTTGACCATTGTAACATGACAATGTAAGATGCCAACACCAGGGGAAGAAGCTAAGCAAAAGGTACAAGGAAACTCTCCATACTATTTTGCAACTTTTCAGTGTCTAAAATTATTTCAAAATAAAAAGTTAAAAAAAAATCAAACTATGCCATTTACAGGAGAGACATCAAAAACATTAGTGTCCAGAAAGACATAAACTAAACAGATGGGGAAAAAAAAAGCCAGGTATATTCTAGCCAAGAGAAAGCAGATGTAGCTATATTTATAGGAGACAAAACAGGCTCTAAAGCAAACAGCATTATTATGGAAAAAGACGGTCACTACATAATGATAAGGGGCATAATTCTAAAAGTGTACACAACTAATGTTAAACAAAAAATAACAGATTTACCAGAAGAAATTGAAAAACTATCAAAGTGGGAATTTTTAATGCAATTTTCTCAGTGATAGATCAAACAGACAAAATTATTAGGAATATTGATAGCAATTAAGAAGTTTGATATAAACCAGGTGTGGTGGCTCATGCCTATAATCCCAGTGATTAGGAGGCTGAGGCAGGAGGATCACTGTAGCCCAGAAGTTTGAGACTGCAGTGAGCCATGATTGCACCACTGCACTCCAGCCTGGGCAACAAAGCAAGATTCCGTCTCTAAAAAAGAAAAAGAAGTTTGATACAATAGACAGACTACACCCAACACTTATAAAAATGCATGTTTTTTTCAACACATATGGTATTTGCAAAACTTGACTATCTACTGAGTCATAAGGCAAGTCTCAACAAATATACAAGAATGGAGATTCTAGAGATCTAAACAGTAGCATCCCCGGGTTTGCCACAAGGAGTGGAGTATCTTTGCTGCCATCAGCCTAGTGTTGCACAAACAATCCAGTTTTGGTTCCACTGTCATTGAGTAGCTGCTCCAACATTCCAGGCTCTACACTAAATGCTGTGTTTCTCCTCCAGAATGTTCACAGTCCCCTGAAAGAATCCCCCCACTCCCCTCTCACAGCTCCCCCCTCCCCACCATCCAGAAATTGTGTCCTCCCTGGAGCCTGCGGAAAGCGTGGTGCCCCCTCCCTGCTCCCCCAACTTTGGGACTTTGCAGCCCCTTCTTAGTTGCTTCCCTAGGGGAAGGAGAAAGAGATGCTTTATAGGAGAAGGAAAACAACCATTGTATGGTGTCATTAAAATCTCCAATCATGTCCCATGGTGAGGGCTCATCAGCCCAAACCGCCCCCACCCAGGAGCTGAGACTGCTTGCTCAGCTGGAAGGACTAGGGCCACAAACACAAAAAGACTCCCCTGCTGTTGTGACTGTGGGGGGTGGGGGGTGGGGGTGGGACAGGGGTCTCCAGAGCCCAGAGTAAAGCTTGGACTGGAAGTTCTTGTTGAAAGAAGGAAGGAAGGAAGGGTGGGAGGGGGTGTGGGTGGGCAACATTGTGTACTGGTTGGAAGCGCCGTCTCAGGAGCCCAGCTGTGGCTTCATTGTGGTTAGCGGTGCCAGCTTCTCCATCAGTAAAATGGAATAACAAGAGCTACCTCACAGAGTTGGTGTGAGGGTTACATGAGATCATGCGCAAAAGTACTCACCCAAATGCTTGACACCTAGTGAGTGTTCAGTAAAAATGAGTGTTTTCTTGTTTTTGTTTTAGGGACTTAGAAGGTTCTGGAAAAGCTTCACAGGAAGGTAGGACTCAAGCTGAGTCTTGAAGGACAGGTAGGGCAGAACAGTAAGATAGAGGGAACCTGTGTCCCTGAATACTTAAAGAGAGGGAAGCTCCTCTTTGTTCTCAGCCATAGAAGCCAGATGATGGAGGGAGTGCCATTGTTTGGAAATTGTGGCAATGAGGTGCATACTTTGTGCCACCACTGTGGCTGGAAGGCCTTCCACCTTCAAGGGTTGACCTGTGGCAAATGTGGCTACCTTGCCAAGTGTAAGACAAAGTATGACTGGAGCGCCAAGGCTAAAAGACACACCACCACCAGGACTGGTCGGATGAGGCACCTAAAATTTGTATACTGCAGACTCAGGCACGGATTCCGTGGAGGGACAACACCTAAACCCAAGGGGGCAGCTGTTGCAGCAACCAGATCACCTTAAGAATTTCTTTGCACATGAAGCTCACAGTCAAGCAAAGAATTAAAAAAAATAAATAAATAAAAAGAAAAGAATTTATTTTTTCTCTTTTTGAGACAAGAGTCTCGAGTGGGCTGGGCTAGAGTGCCGTGGCATCAGCCTAGCTCACAGCAACCTTACACTCCTGGACTCAAGCGATCCTCCTGCCTCAGCCTCCCGAGTAGCTGAGACCACTGGCACGCGCCACCACGCCCAGCTAATTTTTTTTTCTATTTTTAGTAGAGACGGGGGTCTCGCTCTTGCTCAGGCTCCTCTCGAACTCCTGATCTCAAGGGATCCTCCTGCCTTGGCCTCCCAGAGTGCTGGGATTACAAGTGTGAGCCACTCACTGTACCGAGCTCTTTACTTATTTTTGACTTGTAAAAGTATATGCACTGACTCGGAATATTATTTCAAAAATATCGTTAAATAGGGGTAGAAACCTTGTTAAACTGCATGTTTAGGGCCTAAGTATTCTGACTTCTAGCACCTTAAGACTAGTTTCACCTGTTTTTGAACAGCACACAAAGCGAATCACGTAGTACGTATTCCTGCCTGTGGCTGCTTTTGCTCAACACAGTATCTTTGAAATTCATTCATGTTATTGCACACGGCAGTAATTCGTTTTCGTTGCTATGTAAGATTCCGTTTTATGAACATACCGCAGTTTGTTTACCCACATGCTTGTGTATGAACATATGGGTCGAGAGCCAGCACGCACGGGGATCGCAGGGAGAAGGAGTTGTCCGGTGGTGAGTGGTGAGCTCCCCGTCTCTGCGGGTGTGCAACGGTGCGGGGCGGTGCGCGGAGCAGGCGCGGGCCCGGCGGAGACGCCCAACGCCGCCCCCGCCCGCCGGCCGGCCTCCCGCGACGGCTGCTGCCCGGCGCGAGCGCGGGCGGGGCGGGGGCCGCTATTTCTGTCGCCGAGCGCGGCCCGCGCGCCGGGCGGGGGAGGGGGCGCCGGCGCCGCCATCTTCGCTCCCGCTGCCGTCCCCGCGGCGCAGCCGCCATGAGCGCCGCCGCCTTCCACATCTCCAGCCTCCTGGAGAAGATGACGTCCAGCGACAAGGACTTCAGGTGCGCCCCGCCGCCCGGCCCCCGCCCCTTCGCGCCCCACTGAAGCCCGCCGGGGCGCGGCCATCCCGCGCGGCCGTGCAGCCCCTGCTCTCCTCCCTGCCCGGAGCTGCGCCCCTCTGCACCTCTCCTCGGCCTCGTCTGCCTTCATTTACGCCCAGCCCTCGTCTGCCCCGCGTGTGGTCCCCCAGGCCTTCCGCTTCAGTGAGCCCACCGTGAAGCCCTCGGCCCGAATGAACTTGGGGACCCCGGCGCCTGCCTCTTCTCACCCCGTTGAAACCTGGTCCCTCCCCGGGACCGCTACCCCATGCTGACTTTTTCGCAGCTACCCTCAGTTCTGCCCTCTTCTTTAAATCTCCCAGACCTGCGCCCTCCCCAGCACGTCCCCTCCTGGGATCCTCCGACAGCCTGAAGGAGGGGGCCCGGCTGAGTCTGGCTTTGTGGGCACAGGTAGATGATGGCTGGGGTGCGGCCTTCTCTGTTTTGTGTGCCACTCCCCTTGCCTACTCCCTTTTTCCTTCTCCTCTCTCCCAAATCACAGAAGCATACGAATAGAGCCGGGAAGAATGGCAGATACATCTGGCCCAACCCTTCATCCTCTGGGGAAACAGGCCCAAGGAGGAGAAGGGCTGGACCTGTGGTCACATGGCCAGTTCTGGCCCACCTGAGCAGAAAGGAGATGTTAGAGACCAACATAGCCACACTCACTCACTGAACAACCTATCACTTTATCTCCATTTTACAGATAGAGCAACTGAGGCTCAGAGGCATGAAGGGCCCAGGTGCAGTCACAAAGCTAGAAGTGCAGGACTTGGGGTCCAAATCTGGGCTAGTCTAATGCAGAGGCCAAGATCCAGCCCCCTGACGGGTGAGGAGGGTGAGACCTGCTTTCCTGGTCTGACCCCTGCCCTCTCCTGCAATCCATTCCTCAACACCCCACAAGAGCCCCCTACATTAGTAGAGCCTCAGAGCCACAGTCCTGGCTTCAGATCCTGGCTCCTATCACTTACTGGCTGTGTGACCATGGACAAGTTACTTAACCACTCCGAGCCTCTCTCTGCTTCTGTTTCTATAAAATGAGGGTCATAAAAGAACCCACCCCAGAGGGGTGGCGTGAGGATGAAGTGAGGTAGTACATGAGAAATGCTTAGGGGAGTGGCTGGTACCAGGTGCGCACTTAATATATCGACACTGTATGATTCTATGAACATCAGAAATCTACCATGCTCTCTCTGCTCTTAGACCTTTACTGGGAAGTTCTTTGCCCCCCCTCGACCTCCCCCCTTCACGTGCTAGCTCCTACTCAGGTATCACCTCTTTGGATTCTTCTTGACCCCAGGCAGGGCTGGGCACCTCCCCTGAGCTCCCACACACTTCCCACTCCCCAAGTTTCTGCTGTATCACTTCTCAGCCCTGGGAGACCCTGAGTTCCTGGGCCAAGGGGACTGTGCACTTCCTTTTGGTGCCCCAGAGCCTGTGCTAGGTACACAGTAGCTTAGTGAATGTTTGCTGGGCCCCAGGCTCCCTGATGTGCATTCTATGTGTCAGTCTGTCCGTCTGCCTAGGTAGTAGTAATTGTTCTTCCTGTTCTCCAGAGGGGTGCAGGGACTTGCCCAAGGTCACATAGCTGCCAGTTGCCAAGGGGATTTGCACTGTTGTCTCTCAGGCCTCGGGTCCAGTCTCCGGGAGAGGCAGTTGGCCCTGGCAGCTAGAGCTGCCCTTTCAACCTGTCTCTGCCAGCAGCCTTGAGAACAGTTAAAACCACCCCATGCATATGAGAATGGTGTCTATTTTTAAAGTCCAAATACCGGGAGGCTGGGCCCTGCAGACCAGCTGTCCAGGCGTCTGAAGGGCCGAGTGTTTCAGCTGAGTCGCCTCTAGGGTTTCTCCGGAGTGAAACTGAGACTGTCCTCTGGTTCCTGAGGGGAGCAGTGATTGCAGATGTGGGTCCCAGACCGGGTGGAAGAAGCTGTTGATTGCTCTTCTTCCTGGGTCCTAGCTGTAAGAACCGGAGGGCCCTCTGTTACTGCTGAGACTCCCAACAGGCAAATAAACTCAGGGGTCCTGCAGAAATTCCCACATCATTTCTTGAAAACACAGTAGTATTGGTTGAGGAGACAAGAGACCTGTCTGGTGGGCTGGTTCTTCTTAAAATCTGCTGTGTGACCTTTGGCAGTTCCTGTACCCTCTCTGAGCCTATCTGAGCATCTGCATTATGCTAAGAGTTGGTTATCCTATTAAAACCTCCCAGGGATGCTATGAATAGGGACAAAGAAAATTCTCATGCATGGAAAAACTGAGGTCCAGGGAGAAGGAGGCAGTTGCCCCATGTCGTCCAGTTGATATAATAAATGGCAAGACCAGTATACTTACTTAAAGCCAAACTTTGATGCTCAGGTGCTACTCCACCAAATGATATGCTTTCCCCCTCCCATCCCGCACACGTATACAATATGGCTTTCTTTCTCTGAGAGCTGAGTGTCTGCAGGAACTCGAGGGTGTCTGAAATGCTGCAGCATATTTCAGAAGAACTGGTTTCTGAGTTCAAGTTTCTACACAGCTGTTTGGCTTTAGCTCTGTTAAGGGCTAGTTCTCTCCCTCCCTCCCCTTCTGCCCTCACCCTGCCCCCCAGGCCCTCTGCAGACCTGCTGTTTGCTGAGCCTGGAGTCCCAGAGATAAACCCAGTGGGCCCCTGCCCTCCGTGAGTTTGCAGTCTAATGCGAGTGATGCTGTGGTGACCAAACTTGCATTACAGAGTAAGAAGTGCTGTAATGGAAGGGTGCAGAATACTCTGAAAGGATTTTGCCGGGGAAGACCATTGTGCTTAGGGAATGTGGGTGGTTGGAGTCATCCCTGAGTTGGGACATTTGAGCTGGGCTCTTGACGGATGGATAGGAGTTCAACAGGCAGAGAAGAAAGAGGGCAAAAGAGCACAACCCCTGGGTTGCTGGGCTGAGCTGGGCTCCCATGGATTACAGCAGAAACCCGGCTTGGAGATCTTGCCTGCCATCTCAGAGTGACCTCAGGCCTTGGTCTGACTCAAATCCAGACCTCTTCTTTGACCTTACCTTGGCCCAGAGGTGGGTGCAGTCAGCCCTGCCATCCCCTCCACACTGTCACAGTCATCCCAGCCTCCTTCATTCGCTCAGCAGCTTGAGACTAATCCAGCTGTTAAAAATAAATAACTGTAACACCCACCCATTCCCCAGGGAACATTTCCCCAGGGAACATTCAGCCCATGGTGACAGCAAGCAGCAGCCTGAGCCTGAGGGCTGGAATCCCAACTGTGACAGATTTTGCCACAGGAGGTAGGGGTAGGGCTCTTGGTTGAGTTACTCAGCCATGCCAAAAGCAGGGCTGGAGGCTTTTCTCTGCCGCTGCACTCTCTGGCCCCAGACTCATTGTGTCTCTCCACGTGGCTCTGTCCTGTTTTCTCTCGGAATCTCCACTCCCAAGAGCCAGGAAATGGGTGAAGGGGACCTTGTGGGGACCTGGTGAACTGCAGAGAGAGCAGCCAGGACCTGACTCCCACCAGTTACTCTCACCAGGGACTGTAGGCCCAACGTAACGGATATTCTGTTCTCAAGAGAATCTGGAAGTCAGTATTTTTATGTCAGCTCTCCCAATGTTCGAGTGTTGATGAGTAACCTAAATTCTGTGCACGTGGTGAGCGCCCAGTAAATGGCACTGCCATTACAATGGCACATACATCATCCCCACCTCACAACAGCTGGGAGAGGGATGCCAGAGGTTGAACAGACACCTGTGACCAAGTCAGGGGGCGGCAAGAAACATCTCTACCAGACAGATGGAGGAGGCCAAGACACGTCCTGAGCGAATGAAGGAGGCTGGGCTGACGGTGATAGTGAGGAGGGGATGGCAGGGCTGACTGCACCCACCTCTGGGCCAAGGTAAGGTCAGAGAAGAGGTCTGGATTTGAGGCAGGCCAAGGCCTGAGGTCACTCTGAGATGGCAGGCAAGATCTCCAACCTCTGGCATTTGTAAGCTGGACATAGCTGAGGGCCACCAGTTTCAGACCTCAGCTCTGCCCTCTTAATTTTGGCAGGAATGGTGCCCAACAGTGCCCCTCCCCCAACTCTCCATGGCCTGCCAGCTCAGACTGCAATTTCCAATGCCTGGGACAGGGCGTCAGGCTTTTGGCATCAGGTCACATGGATCCACCCACCTGGAGGTGGGTAGCCCTTGACTCTGGTGCTTACCCTGAGTCAGAGAGCCAGCCAGCTATTGGTCTGGTCTCCAAAATATGCCTGTGGCCCATCAGCATGGCCCAGAGCAGTGGTTTTCAAAGTGTAGTCCCTGACCCTCTGCATCATCCTGGAACTTGTTAGAAATGCAAATTCTTGGGCCCAACCCAGATCTAGTGATTCAGAAACTCTAGGGGTGGAACCCAGTGGGGTTTAACAAGCCTGGGGGTGATTCTGATACCAGCTACAGTTTCAGACCCACCGGTCTAAGGGCAGGGACTGAGTTGATTCTCTGAGATGGGGTGGATGTGACTTGACCTCCTCCACCTGTCTGGTAGAGAGGCTTCTTGCCGACCCCTGACTTGGTCACAAGGTGTCTGTTCAACCCCTGGCGTCCCTCTCCCAGCTGTTGTGAGATGGGGATGATGTATGTGCCATTATAATAACGGCAGTGCCATTTACTGAGTGCTCACCACATGCACAGACAAGCTCGTGAGGCAGTTTGTATTCTCATCCCCATTTTTCAGACAGGTAAAGTAAGGATCAGAGAGGTGGCATGACTTGCCCAGTCTCACATTTGCATAAATGGCAGAGGCAGGAGCCACCAACTCTGAAGCCCTAAGCATTCAGCCAACATGCTGAGCCACTCCTAGTCTGCCACCGTATGGCAGTAGGTGTCACACATGTGCATCTCCTTGTGGGAGCCCAGCCATTAGCTCTTTAACGACAGGGATAGGTTCTGAGAGCTGTGTCATTAGGCAGTTTCACTGTTGTACCAACATCATAGAGTGTACTTACATAAACCTAGATGGCTTGCTACACACCCAGGGTACGAACCTGTGCAGTGTGCTACTATACCGAATACTGTAGGCAGTTGTAACACAATGGTGAGTATTTGTTTATCTGGACATACTGAAACATAGAAAAGGCACAGTAAATATATGGTATGCAGGATAAAACTGGCACACCTGTGTAGGGCAGTTCTGTTGTGATCATACGGGACCACTGCTGTATATGCGGGCCATCGCTGATGAAACAGTTATGCGGTGCGTGACTGTCCTTGCCCTTGAATCATTGTATCAGGGTCTATTTCTGGGAAACTCTGAGATATTGGCTAGATCCACTGGGGCCCAGGAGCTGCTTGGCAATCCTCCTCTGCCCTCCCTGGCCAGGTTCATGGCCACTAGTGACCTGATGTCAGAGTTGCAGAAGGACTCCATCCAGCTGGACGAGGACAGCGAGCGCAAGGTGGTGAAGATGCTGCTTAGGCTCCTGGAGGACAAGAATGGGGAGGTGCAGAACCTGGCTGTCAAGTGGTGAGTGTCGGCCTTGGGGACAGCAGGGGCCCCTGCCTGGGCTGGGAGCATCCCAGGGGTCCCTGCGCCTTTGGGGTACAGCCTCTGAGGGCAGAATTTTTGAGCAACTCTTGCTGGACGGTGCCTTAGTCTGGGTTTCAAGAAGTAGATGCTGGGACAAGGATTCAAGTCTGAGTGTGTTTGCAGGTGTCGCCAGGAAACAGGGAGAGGAGGAGGGAAGTGAGGCAGGGGAGGGAAGAAGGCCAGTAAAGGGTGTGTTACCGAGGGACCACTGGGGACCCCTGGGAAACCGTACAGGACATGCTCCTTGGAGTTTTCCCACCCAAAGAGTGAGGGAGCTGGGGTATTAATCCACCTGCTCTCTGTTAGTCATTGCTCGAGGGCTGCTCCTGGGGTGGGATGGAGGGTTATTCACTTCCTGGCACTTCCAGCCAGAGAAAGCCCTCACACAGAGATGCCAGTGCTGGCAGCCGGAAGATCAGGCTGACATGCACCAGAGAGGTAAGGGGTGAGGGGACATGGGATTGGGGGGAGTCTCAAAAGCCTCAGCCCTGGGCATTGTGAGGTTGTGATCCTGAGATCTTGGCCAGTTACCTCCAGAGTAGAGAAAGTAAGATGGGGTATGTGCAGGGCACAGGCATGCGTGTGTGGTGGGGTGGGCAGGGGACTTGAGAATGGCAGGGATCAAAAGTCAACAGGGTGAGAGAATTGGGGCACTGCCTCTCAAACCACCCTAGGAGCTGGGCCCAGGCATTCTTCTGGGGCGTGTTAATGAATTACAACTGGATCTCAAGAGCAAGGGGAGTTCAGTAAAGGGTTTTGTGCAGAACGTGACATTCTCAGGTTTGTGGGCTGGGAGTGTCTCTCTGGCTGTGGAGTGGACATAGGGTGGAGTTGTGGTTTCCCACCAGCAGAACCAATACCCCTTTTCATAACAAGTAGTTTGTAATACCTTTTTCCTATTATGAAATGAAATTTATACATAATAAAACCTACCTCTACACATAATTACAAAGCAGTATATATAATGCCCTAACCTGTAACCTAAAGGAAAAATAGAGGGAACATAGTTTATAGTAAAGTAGTGTGTGTTTCAGTACGTGAATGCCCAGGCACTGTGACAATAGAAATGGTGATAAAATTAAGAGAAGCCTGTGCCCAGGTGTGAACTCATAAGCAGAAGTAGATATAGGTAGGGGTGTTGGGGACTCAGTTATCACAAGCAGCATTATTCTTAGTGGTGAGTTTTTTTTTGTTTTTTTTTTTTTGAGACAGAGTCTCGCTCTGTTGCCCAGGCTAGAGTGCCATGGTGTCAGCCTAGCTCACAGCAACCTCACACTCCTGGGCTCAAGCAGTCCTCCTGCCTCAGCCTCCCGAGTAGCTGGGCCTACAGGCATGCGCCACCATGCCTGGCTAATTTTTTCTATATATTTTTAGCTGGCCAATTAATTTCTATTTTTTTTTTTTTTAGTACAGACGGGGTCTTGCTCTTGCTCAGGCTGATTTCGAACTCCTGACCTTGAGCGATCCTCCTGCCTCAGCCTCCCAGAGTGCTAGGATTACAGGCGTGAGCCACCACGCCTGGCCAGTGGTGAGATTTTTTTAAGTGGTAACCATCTTCCAGTAAAGTTTTGAAGAAAACAAAATATAATCTTCCTTTAATTTTCCTGATTATTGCATTCTTGGAAAATCTAGAGTACTATATATTAAAGTAGTGCAGGCCAGGCATGGTGGTTCATTCCTGTGATCCCAGCACTTTGGGAGCCAAGGCAAGAGGATCACTTGAAGCCAGGAGTCCAAGACCAGCATGAACAAATATAGCTAGACCTCATTTCTATAAAAAAATAAAAAATTAGCCAGGCATGCTGGTGTGTACCTGTGGTCTCAGCTACTCAGGAGGCTGAGGCAGGAGGATCACTTGAGCCCAGGAATTGGAGGTTGCAGTGAGCTATGATGATGCCACTGTACTCTAGCTTGAGCAACAGAGCCAGACCCTGTCTCAAAAAAAGAAAAAAAAAAAAAGGCAAAAAGTACTTTGTGTTTATATGTAAAATGAACTTTTAGACTCAGATAATTATGGAAAGGTTTTTTGCCCATATGAATGCCCAGTGGGATATTTAGAAACTCTTGAAGGACATGGACAATGCTTTGTTTTGCAATATTGTCTTTTTATTGTTCCTGCTCCCCACCATCAAAGCCAGAAGTGCCAACTTAATAGTTACATGACAAAGGCCCCCCATGAATTGCCACAAGCTGGGAACCAGTGCTATAGGAGGTAGGAGGGAGGGCTCCGTGATTCCTTAGATGGAGGAAGAAGTCCAGGGAGTCAGGGTTTGAAAACAAGTATGCATGGCAGTCACCTGGGGCCCTTGTGGAAACTGTGTATTCCCTGCCAGGGATTCAGATTCTGGGGGCTGAGAGAAGAAAGGGGAGGGAGCTGGGGCGGAAGGATGAGAGTACAGCACCTTGGAATTTGTATTCTGATGCACACCACGCATTTAGGGCAGAGGTTCTCAGACTTGACTGTGTGTTAGAGTAACCTGGAGAAGTTTTAAAAGGTTCACCATCCAGGCCACACCTGAAACCGATTAACTCACACTCCAAGGGCAGTGCCCAGGTAAACATTTTTCAAAGGCCCCAGGTGATGGCAGTGTGCAGCTGAGGCTGAGAACCAGGGAGTCTGTTGCAGCCGTTTTTAAACTTTCATGTGCATTCAAATCACGTGGGGACCTTGCAGAACTGCAGATCCTGGCTCAGTAGTTCTGGGGAAGGACCTGAGACTGCGCCCCAAACAAGTTCCCAGGTTACGCTGATGATGCTGATCCGCGACCAGACATTGAGAAGCAAGTTTCTTTTCTTTCTTTCTTTTTCTTTTTTTGAGATAGAGTCTCACTCTGTTGCCCTGGTTAGAGTGTTGTGGCATCAGCCTAGCTCACAGCAACCTCCAACTCCTGGGCTCAAGCAGTCCTCCTGCCTCAGCCTCCCAAGTAGCTGGGACTACAGGCATGCGCCACCATGCCCGACTAATTTTTTTCCTATATATTTTTAGTTGTCCAGCTAATTTCTTTTTATTTTATTTTTTTAGTACAGATGGGGTCTCGTTCTTGCTCAGGCTGGTCTCAAACTCCTGAGCTCAAACAATCCACCTGCCTTGGCCTCCCGGAGTGTTAGGATTACAGGCGTGAGCCACTGCGCCTGGCAGAGAAGCAAGTTTCTAAGGCAGAAGTTCTCCATATGTGGTCCCTGGACCACCAGCATGAGCATCAGCTGGGGAACTTGCTAGAAATAACTGCAGGCCCCATTGGCCTCCAGGATCTGAAACTAGGGCCTAGGGCCCAGCAACCTGTGTTTTCGGAAGTCCTGGGAAGTCTGATGTAGGCTCAAGTTTGAGAACCATTGTTTGCTGTCTACTGAGATGCAAAACATAGGAATGTAGGTTCGGCAGGTGCCAGGAATGATGTCGGCATAGCCACAGGGTACCTCTCTTTGTGGCAAAACAGAGGGTCCCTTGTTGATTGAGGCCTTTTCCTCAGCACATGTGGCCCTAGGAGCATGAGGGGACATACGGAGGCAGCCTGACTCAGGCTGAGCCTGGAGCTTTTGGACTCACCTCCCTCCCTCCCTGCTCAGCCTAGGTCCTCTGGTGGGCAAAGTGAAGGAGTACCAGGTGGAGACCATCGTGGATGCCCTCTGTGCCAACATGCGGTCAGACAAGGAGCAGCTCCGAGACATTGCGGGCATTGGCCTCAAGACCGTCCTCTCGGAGCTCCCCCCTGCAGCCACAGGTACCCAGGCCCCCGCAACTAGGCTCTGTTATCATTTGTCATAGTTTATGGCTAAAAAGACTGAGGCTCAGAGAGGTGAAGGGACTTATCTAAGGTCACTCAGCTAGTAGTTATCAGAGAATTCAGACCCAGATCAATTTAAGTTCATGGTTTTGTGTCATTTAGGAATGCTTTTAGCTCAAGTAGTGAAATCTAGGCAGTGACAGTTTAGAGGAATAGGGGGTTTTCTCACATGATAATTCTGGAGGAAACAGCCACTCTATTTCTGCAGTAATTCTTTTAGCGGCTCAGTATTGACATGGTTGAGGTCTCTTGTTGATGTTTCCTGCACCTTACAAGAAAAGCACATGTTTTTCTAGAAGCCCCTAGAAGACCTCTACTTATAGAACTGGGTCACCTGGCCACTTCCAGCAGCAAGGGAGGCAGGAAAGGAAGTGTTTAACTTTTCTCTCCTCCCTAGTAGAAGTGGGCGAGGAAGAAGGGGCCAGCCCAGCAGTTTGGCCATTGGGTCCTCAGCTGTCCTAGCTGTCTCTTGTAGTTCGGTTGGACTCAAGGTCAAACCTTGGACCACTGGAGCGCTGGTTTCCCTGGGTCAGCGGGATTCCCAGGGTGTGGGCTCAGGAACACGGCCAGAGCAGAGGCAGGCCAGAGGTGCAGGCTGCCATTCCCCCAGGCCAGGGCCTCAACCGTGCCTGCCTTGCGTTCCTTGCAGGCTCCGGCCTGGCCACCAACGTGTGCCGCAAGATCACAGGCCAGCTCACCAGTGCCATCACCCACCAGGAAGATGTGGCTGTGCAGCTGGAAGCCCTGGACATCCTTTCTGACATGCTGAGCAGGTGCAAGAGGCCCCCTGGGCAATGCGGAGGAGGGGCTATAGGGGGACTGAGAGGGACTCTGATTCGCAGAGCCAGCACCTGCTGCACACCAGGCCTGTGCTCAGGGCCCCTTAATCATCCCAGCAGCCCTGCAAAGGAAAACTTGATTTTCACCATTTTATAGGCTCTGAGAGGTGATGTGGGCTGCTTCAGGTCACACTGTAAAACTTCCCACAACTTGAGCACCTATTCTGCAGCCAGAAAAATGTCAGGTGCTGGCTAGTGTTGGGAATACGGAGTTGGATCAATCTCCTTGCTCCTAGGGAAGGGTTTACAGACACACATAAAACTGTTGGCTGGGCACGGTGGTTCACACGTGTAATCTCAGCACTTTGGAAGTCCAAGGCAGAGGATTGCTTGAGGCCAGGAGTTCAAGACCAGCCTGGGCAATACAGCGAGACCTTGTCTCTACAAAAAAAAAAAAAAAGAAAGAAAAAAACTAGCTGGGAGTGGTGGCCACTCTGTGTGTGCAGAAACCATTTCCTGGTGTTGCCTCTGCCTGGTGTTGAAGGGCACTAGGGAGCCATGGAAGGAGTTAAGCAGAGGAATGACCATGTCAGAAGTAGATTTTAAACCACTCTGGTCTCAGGAGGATGAACTTGGTGGTGGGGGGTGGTGGTGGTATTGGGGCTAGCCCTGGACTCCTAGGAAATCAGGACAGCCCCACTGGAACCCCCACACCCACCTCCTGTCACCACTGGGCCTTTTCCTAGGCTGGGAGCCTGGACAGCTGGGTTCCAGTCCTGGCCTTGCATTTCTTGGCTCACTAGTCTTGAGAAGTCACTTCCTCTCTCTTTCCGCTTTCTCTTGCGTACCAGTAATAAATGATTTAAGTAATTCCTCCTCACGGTTGCAGGGCATCTGTTTTCCAGGGGCCACTGGGTTGTCACAGTTCTTGAGAGGAGGCCAGGAGGAGATGGGGAGGGGGTGCCTGGCTCGGGCTGCTGGCCGCGTGGGCCCGGCCTGACGCCCTTCCGGCTCCCCCAGGCTGGGCGCCCCGCTGGGCGCCTTCCACGGCAGCCTCCTGCACTGCCTGCTGCCGCAGCTGAGCAGCCCGCGCCTGGCCGTGCGCAAGCGGGCGGTCGGGGCGCTCGGCCACCTGGCGGCCGCCTGCAGCACCGACCTCTTCGTGGAGCTTGCTGACCACCTGCTGGACCGGCTGCCCGGCCCGCGCGCGCCTGCCAGCCCCGCCGCCATCCGCACCCTGATCCAGTGCTTGGGCAGCGTTGGCCGCCAGGCCGGTCACCGGCTCGGTAAGGGGCGGGGGCGGGGCCTGGGGTCGGCTGCCTAGGCAAGGGGGTGCGGCTGAAGCTCCCTGAGCGGGGCCAGAGGGGGGCGGGCCCTCCGTGGAAGGGGCTTGGATCAGACCCTTCTGAGACCTGGAGGCTCGCAGGTTATTATAATTATAAATCATGCCTCTAAACTGTTAAATAAAATATGATGATGACAATTACTGTTTAATAACAACCCATGAGCCAGGATTGGATTTTTAAAAAACTGTTGGGGGCTCATGTAAATACAACAAGCCACACTATTGAAAGCATGCAGTTCAGTGTCCTTTGACCTTTGCGTGTACCCGTGAAACTGCCACAACCAAGATACAGGACATTTCCATCACCCCCGGAAGTTTCCTGTGCCTCTTGCAGTCCGTCCCTCCTTCTGCCTCGCCCCAGGTAACTGCTGGTCTGCTTTCTGTCACTATAGATTAGGTTTTTGGAAATGCAAAGCTGAAATCAGGTTTGAATTTATCCTCAGACAGCAGGAGTCCTGGGCCAGAACAAGACAATGTGGATGGTGTTGGCCCACAGTCAGCCCCTTTTAACCCCTGACTTTCTCACTGCAAGGGGACACCCGAGCCAGCATGTTTATACCCTGTCCCATCCACCCCAAACAGCAACCAATACTTGCCCACCCCTGGGAAAGAGGCCTGCATAGGCCTGGACAGGCACTCCAGATTAGCTGGACAGGAACTCTGGGGTCCCAAGTACCTAGGCAGAGCAGAATCTAGAAGGGGCATGTTAGGGGTCTCCAGGTCAGCACGCCCCTTCTTGCACTGTGGGGAAGGGGTGTGGCTGGAGAAAAGCAAGGGTGAGATCCTTTAAAGCTTGGGGACCAGGCAGGGACCCCGTCTTGCCTGGTCTATTAGGGCAGTACCTGCCTCCCCCCCATCTCCTATCCAGGGGCTTACAACCTAGTGTGGGAAATAAGGCAAGGACATTAATAATGGTTTTAACAACAGGTGCTACTTACTGAGTGTCTACTCTGTGCCAGGACCAGGGCTAAATTCTTTATCTGTATCATATTTAATATTACTAATTTTCACAAAATCTATGCCCAGGAGGCATTGTTGTCCTTAGTGTCAAGATCAGTAGACTGAGGTCAGAGAAGTGATGTGACCTGCCCAAGGTACTATAGTATATAGGTGGCAGAGTCAGGGATAGAACCCACATCTGGTAGACTGTGAAGACTCTGAGTTGAATTTGCAGTGGTCAGGGTGGCAGATGCAGGGACAGAATGATTGCTGTGGGTTAGTGGAATCCCAGGAGACATCTGGCCTGACTCCAGTGACCCACCTGGCCCTGCAGGGGCCCACCTGGACCGCCTGGTGCCGCTGGTAGAGGATTTCTGCAACCTGGATGATGATGAGCTCCGGGAGTCCTGCCTCCAGGCCTTCGAGGCCTTCTTGAGGAAGTAGGTGCAGTGGGGTTGCCTGGGGATTTCTTGGGAAATTGGTGGGAATGGGAGCCTTAAAGCAGTAAAATCTCAGGACTCACCCTTGGGCCCTGGCCCTCACCCTGTCCTGCCTGGATCCAGCAGAGCCTCCCCCATCCTGCCCCACAGGTGTCCCAAGGAGATGGGCCCTCACGTGCCCAACGTGACCAGCCTCTGCCTCCAGTACCTGAAGCACGACCCCAACTATAACTATGACAGTGATGAGGATGAAGAGCAGATGGAGACAGAGGATAGCGAATTCAGTGAGCAAGGTGTGTGGACAACATGTCGTTGTGGTTGGAGGGTGGAGGTGGGCACAGCCTTCCCGGGATCCCACAGCCCCAAAGGCAGGGCAGAGGCCACATTTGGTGTCCTTGTCCTGCTGCCAGGCTCCAGCCCTACCCACTTGGACTGTACAGGTCACAATAATGACAGTAAGTAGTAATCACTGTCATTTATTGAACATCTACTGGTGTTTATGTTCCTTACAATAGCTCTTAAAAACAGATATTATTATCCCCGTATTTCAGACAGGGAAACTGAGACTGAGAAGAGATTTGCCTGAGATAACAGAATAGGAAGTGGCATAGCTGTGCCTTGGAGCCAGGTCTGTCAGACTCCCCCACCTCTCTGCTGCCAGCTCTTTACCCTTTTATTAGATACTAACGGTTCTTAAGAGATAATGCTTTTAACTGAGCAGAGGGAAGCTCTAATGGTGGGCTGGTAGGCACTGACAGGGAGAAAGATATGTGGATGGGGGTTGGCCTCCGTGGCTTCTTTCCTCCTGTGCCCGTTGTCCTGTCCGTCACTCTGATGGATTTCCAGGGCAGAGATGCCCCTAGACCTGAAGGCAGGGGTGTTGATGAAGATGACACACTTAGGGCCTGATGGGATACTTGGAACAAGATGGGATGGTAGGAGACGAGCTTGGACAGGCATTTTGGGGCCTTGAATGTCAAACCAAGGAGTTTGGACATTTTCTTGTCGGTAATAGGGAGCTATAGATACTTCTTTGTGGGTGGCTTAGGGTGGTAATAAACATCAGTGCATCAGAGGGGACGTCTGCTGAGCTGAGCGGTGGATGTGGCCCACTGTGGCCTGTCCAGATGCAAGTGCTCTGAGAGTCTGAATTGTCAACAGAGTGGCATGGCCAGGCACATGTTAGCATCTGAACCTGCCCTTCGGGGTGCTCCTGGTTAGGCTCATCCCCCTTGGAGCCTCGTGCGTCCACCCCAGGCAACATGGGTGTGCGTCATGGGCCTGAATCTCAGCTCTGCTGTTTCCTAGTTGTGTGCCCTTGGGAGAGTCTCGCCCTCTCTGAGCCTTAGTCTTGTCATCTGTAAAATGGGGCTTAACAGCACCTTCATTGCTCATGTGGTGGTAAAGACTTGATGAGCTCTTGTTTCTCTGGGGAGCTTGTAGAGTAGAAAGCCACACAAAGCCGGCATTTCCTTAGTACTAATCCAGCTTGGAAGCCTTTGGAATTGGAGCTGTTGAGAGCCAGGCTGGGTCAGGGAAGAGGCCAAAGGGAAGCCCTATCACCTCTCCCCTCTGGAATCCCAGTAAATGAAACATCACAAGCCAGTCCTGAAACCAAAGGGTGGGTTTTGTGCCCAAAATGGATTCTCTGAGTCTTCACTGAAGAACTGGAAGTCAGTTTTTTCCCTGGTGTAGTCAAAACAAGGGTCGGAGGCAGAGGGGGGACCTGGTCACCTGGCTCAACTCCGAGTATTTCCCTCACTCGGGGCAAGCCACTTCCTCTCTCTAAGTGCCAGTTTTCTCGTCTCCGTAATGGAGAAATAATCCCTGTCTCACAGGATGGTCGTGCGGCTAAAAGGAAATTGTGGATTTGATGTTTTTAACACACAGTAGGTGTTCGTGAAAAGGCAGGGGCAGCTCTTCACCAGGTGTAAATACTGCCCATCCGGAGTGGAAGCACAGTGTGCGCTCCCTCCGCTCCCCTGAGCCACACACCTGTCCTGGGTGACGGGCTCCAGGGGCGTCTTGTTCCCACTACAGAGAGTGAGGATGAGTACAGTGATGATGACGACATGAGCTGGAAGGTGCGCCGGGCAGCGGCCAAGTGCCTGGCAGCCTTGATCGACTCTCGGCCCGACCTGCTGCCCGAGTTCCACTGCACCCTGGCACCCGCGCTCATCGGCCGCTTCAAGGAACGTGAGGAGAACGTCAAGGCTGATGTCTTTGGGGCTTACATCGTGCTGCTGCGGCAGACGCGGCCCCCGAAGGGATGGCTGGCGGCCGTGGAAGAGCCCACCCAGACTGGCAGCAACCTCCACATGCTGCGCGGACAGGTGGGCATGCCGTCGCCCCACACCTGCTCGGTCAGTGTCGCTGGAAGCTCATCTGGGGAGAGGACCTAGCCGAGAAAGGGAAGGGGCCTGTGGGGTGGGATCAGCCCGGCCTCTGTGACAGCCAGACTGCCTGGGTGACCTCAAGCTTCGTCTTACTTCATCTCTCTGTGCCTGTAAAAGGGACACAGGAGGAGTACCTACCTGAGGGTCTGCGTGCGGTCATCAAGTGCCTGGCATAGAGCGAGGGATGAGTGCTTGGGAGATGTCCTCCCCACACTGGGCGTCCTCCCGGGGATGTGCCTACGTAAGGTCCCTGGCAGTGGGTGGGTGGGGAGGTCCTTGGATGGCCCCTGACTGCCCCCACTTGCACACAGGTGCCCCTTGTGATCAAGGCCCTGCAGTGGCAGCTTAAAGATCGGAGCATCAGGGCCCGCCAGGGCTGCTTCAGCCTTCTCACCGAGCTGGCGGGCGTCCTCCCCGGCAGCCTGGCAGAGCACATGCCCGTGCTGGTATCAGGTAGGCTGGACTGCAGCCCAGTATCTGCTGTTCAGGGCCTCTTCCAGAACCCAGACCCCAGCCCTGAGTTGAGCCCTCAATCCCCAAGAGAGCCTGGGCCCCAGTCCCAGCTGAACCCCAGGCCAGCAGCCTACTGCGGCTCCCCACTGCCTGCAGTAAGAACAGGCTCAGTTCTAGGCCCTACTTCCTGGTTTCACATGGGTCTCCCCAGCCTTGTTTCCCTTAGTCCTGGCCACTGGTCAGGCACAGACTTCTTAGAAGCTTCTGCATAACAGCTTAGGTGCTTCAGCCCAGCACCTGTGGGTACTCCAGTCACTTCTGGGGAGGGCTGTGTTGGGTCCGGGTCCATGGCCACGTAACCTTTGCACCTACCCTGCAGGCATTGTGTCCTCGCTGGCCGACCACTCCAGCTCCTCCACCATCCGGATGGATGCGCTGGCCTTCCTGCAGGGGCTACTGGGCACAGAGCCAGCTGAGGCCTTCCACCCACACCTGCCTGCCCTCCTGCCACCTGTGATGGCCTGTGTAGCCGACCCTTTCTACAAGATTGCAGCCGAGGCCCTGCTGGTGCTACAGGAGCTGGTGAGGGCCCTGTGGCCTCTGGACAGGTCTCGAATGTTGGACCCTGAGCCATATGTTGGAGAGATGTCCACAGCCACCCTGGCGAGACTCCGCGCCACTGACCTAGACCAGGAGGTGAAGGAGCGGGCCATCTCCTGCATGGGCCACCTTGTAGGTCACCTAGGTGACCGACTGGGGGATGACCTGGAGCCCACGTTACTGCTCCTCCTGGATCGCCTGCGAAATGAGATCACCCGGCTGCCTGCTGTCAAGGCGCTGACTCTGGTGGCCATGTCCCCACTGCGGCTTGATCTGCAGCTCATCCTGGCTGAGGCACTGCCCACGCTGGCCTCATTCCTGCGCAAGAACCAGCGAGCTCTGCGGCTGGCCACGCTGGCTGCCCTGGATGCCCTGGCCCAGAGCCAGGGACTCAACCTCCCACCGTCCGCGGTTCGGGCCGTGCTGGCTGAGCTGCCCGCCTTGGTCAATGAGAGCGACATGCATGTGGCCCAGCTGGCTGTGGACTTCCTCGCCACGGTGACCCAGGCCCAGCCGGCCTCTTTGGTGGAGGTCAGCGGCCCTGTGCTCTCAGAGCTGCTCCGGCTGCTACGTTCACCCCTGCTGCCAGCTGGGGTGCTGGCAGCCACTGAGGGCTTCCTGCAGGCTCTGGTGGGGACCCGCCCCCCGTGTGTGGACTATACTGAACTCATCAGCCTGCTCACTGCACCTGTTTATGACCAGGCTGTGGACGGTGGGCCGGGTCTGCATAAGCAGGTGTTCCATTCGCTGGCCCGGTGTGTGGCAGCCCTCTCAGCCGCCTGTCCCCAGGAGGCAGCAGGCACAGCCAACCGCCTGGTCTGTGATGCCAGGTCACCCCACTCCAGCACAGGGGTCAAGGTCCTTGCATTCCTGTCACTGGCCGAGGTGGGACAAGTGGCTGGACCAGGCCCCCAGCGGGAGCTGAAGGAAGTGCTTCTGGAAGCCTTGGGGTCGCCCAGTGAGGATGTGAGGGCTGCAGCCTCATACGCGCTGGGCCGCGTGGGTGCTGGCAACCTACCCGACTTCCTGCCCTTCCTGCTGGGGCAGATCGAGGCCGAGCCCCGGCGGCAGTACCTGCTGCTGCACTCGCTCAGGGAGGCCCTGGGGGCTGCCCAGCCTGACAGCCTGAAGCCCTACGCTGAGGACATCTGGGCCTTGCTGTTCCAGCACTGCGAGGACGCTGAGGAGGGTACCCGGGGGGTAGTGGCTGAGTGCATCAGCAAGCTGGTCCTTGTGAACCCTCCGTTCCTTCTGCCCCGCTTCCGGAAGCAGCTTGCCGCAGGTAGGGGCACAGGCGTTGGTAAAGACAGCCAAGCTCGGAGGTGGGCAGTTTGCCCCTGAGCCTCCAAGCAGCTCCCAGTAAGCTATTTCATCACTGGGCACCGGAGTCCCAGTGTCTATGGGGTAGAGGCAGAAGAGCCACAGAGGAACACACGGTGTTTCCTGAGAGTTCAAAGCTTCTTCCTGTGGGACCCTCTGGGATAGAAGGGGTGGGGTTCTTGATATGTCCCTGCAACAAATGCACTTAAAAGTTTTATGGTGCCGTTTTCATAATCGTTGGTGTGGACAGGCTGCATGCTTTGGGCGAGAGTTAATGAAAGCATCTCTCTGAGGGGCCGGGGTCTGCAGCCTGCAGTGGGGCAGCTCTCTTGGGCTAGCTTGAGCCAAGAGCAGATGTCGACATAGACAGGGATTGGATGTCATGTCCCTGGGGTTTGGAGAGGGCCAGGCAGGAAGCAGGGGCAGGAGTTCGGGGTTGTCTTACAAGAGTGCATCAGGGTGTGTCACAGTTCTAGGAGGTAGAAAGCAGGCACCTGGGGTCCTTGGGCATTTGGGCAAGTGAATGTCCCCAGGATGAAAGGCCTCCGGGAGCCCCTCGCAGGATCAGTAGACATATTCGTTGGCAGAATGCAGGCAAAGTGCGTGGTGCACTGTGGCACTGCAGGAATGAAAGCTGAGTACATCACAGGCCGCTAGTGCTGCTAGGTGTGTCGTGATTATGATCAGGGCCTTCTTGGTTGCCGGCTGTCTGGCGCTAAGCACCACGTGCGCAGAAAGGACACCGTGGAGGACATCATCTGTTACATGGCACGAGGCTCCAAGCGTCTTGAGATGAAGAAGAGCCCTGCTTTGTCTAAGCACCGATTTATTTCTGTCCCTCGCCCAGTTGAACCAGCCTCCTGGTCACATTGCCTTTTTACCACCAGCTGCTGGGAAGCTTAGAGCCAAATTAGTGGCCTGCTTCTGCTTCTAGCAAGTTCCTGAGACTTCCTGGTTGGTGCTCTCTGTGCAGTCCCCATCCTGGTCTGCATCTCACCTCCCTGCCCTTAGTTGTCATTGGCCTCATTTCCTTCTTTTCAGTTCACGTAATCCTGTCCTGCTGTGCCCGTCTTCATCAGCCCCCCCAGGTCTTCCTGGGAGCCAGTCAGGGTGGAAAGAGAAAGAGGAAAAACTAAAAATCTGAATTCAGAAACTCTTCTCCATTCATACCTAGCACCAGGTTAGGAACTTTCTCCCCGAGGCTGGGACCCGTTCGCTGTAGTGTGCTGGGGGTGGGCAGCGGAGAGGAGCAAGCAGTTCTGGGAGACTCAGAGGCGTGTGGGGCGTCTGCCCGGTTACTCCTTCACCATAAGGGGAATGCCTTTCCCTCAGCTTCTCAGAAAGCAAGCAGCAAGGCACATGGAGCGAGTCCCCATCGCCAAGCTTGGGCTGATCTGCCTTCTGTTAGAGCCCCTTGGTCTGCAGCCTGCCTGAGGCACAGCCGGCCCTGCTTGGAGAGCACGGCCCAGAGGAAGGCCCAGCCCGGAGGTCTGGCGCTGTCGCGTGGCCTTAAACATGAACTGAACTTCTCTGAGTCTCCCTTTCCTCACGTGTAACATAGAGATTAATAGTCATTTTTATTAATTATTTAAACTAACATTTTATCATTATTTATTAATAGGATCATCCTGAGGATTAATTGGGATAATATGTCTGAAAAATTTCATGCAGTCCCAAAGCCTAAAGGAAGTGTGTTTTTGAGTGGCCACTGTCCTGGGTTATTGGTTCTCCGCTTGTGTGCCGCAGCGTGGTAGCCCGGGAACTGGCCGTCTCGCTCGGAGCTGCAGCAGGAAGAATCTAGGGGAGATTCAGGGCCGCGAGGGAACTGGTAGTGTCCACTGCGCCAGAGATGGGAAGAGGTGTAGTTCTGTCTTCCACAGAGGCAGGGAGAGCCCTGATGCCTTCCCACCCGTGAGCATTGGGATGGCCCCTGCCCCTTACTAAGTCTCCTCTTACCCTGCAGGTCGGCCGCACACTCGGAGCACTGTCATCACAGCGGTCAAGTTCCTCATCTCAGACCAGCCCCATCCCATCGACCCCCTCCTGAAGAGCTTCATCGGTGAGCACCTGCTTGCCACCCGCAGCACTGTTACGTCCCCCACCCAGGCCTTGAGCTTGGGCTGATGTTTCTTATACAATAGCCAAGGGGAGTTGGAGACCTGGGAGGATTCCTCGCCCCCACAATGGGTCCCTGCCTCCTTGTTGCCATGGAATCGTTAGGCAAGCTGGCATGCTCCTCTCACCTCTGAGCCTCACTTTCCTGGTCTGTCAAATGGGTGTGAGCAGCTCTTATGCATCATCCTCCAGGGTTGTCCTGGAGCCCCATGGGCTGCTGAGGGAGAAGGTGCTCCATACTCTCTTACATGCCTTAGCTTTTGCAGGCACCCAAGTGAGGTTTGGAAGAGTGGCTCCCCAGATCTCCCCTGTCTTGGGTGCCTTCTGGCCTGAGGAGCCCAAGCAGCCTTCACTGGCAGGAGGCTGAGCCTATCCCCTGGGACTCTATAGGACCAGGATTTTTCTAGACAAGGCAGACCCTTCGTCCCTTCAGAGCTTGGAGCCTTAGCCTTTAACTGGGCCACACCAGAGTCTCAGCCCTCCTCATCCAGGCAGAGCAGCCCCATAGGTAGAAAGGAAATTTATTTCTCATAGTTCAGGAGGTTGGGAAGTCCAATAGCATGGCACCAGCACCTGGTTCAGGTCATCCGTGGCAGAAGGGCAGAAGGTAGACGTGAGTACAGGAGACAGACAAGATGGGGGCTGAACTTACCTTTTAACAGAAGCCCACTCCTGTGATAAACCACTCCTGCAATAGGGGCATTAATCCATTCGTGAGGGCTCCACCCCCATGACCTGATCACCTCTTAAAGGCCCAAACTCTTAATACCATCACAATGGCAATTAAATTTCAACATGAGTTTTGGGACATTCAAACTATTGCACTATACAAAAAGGTATACATTGTGAAGTGCTGTGTGACTCTGTTTAAGTTTCTTTATCTTTCTGATCTTCAGGAGTCTCATCCGTAATATCCAGTTAACATTTGTAGAGTCCTTGCTCTGTGCCATGCATTCTGCTGTGTGCTTTTAATGCATTACCACATTTTTAAAGCTAAAAACAGCCCTATAGTGTAGGTACTGGTATGACGCCCATTTTACAGATGAGGACATTAAGGCTGTCCAGGGTCCCATAATTAAGTGGTAGAGCCTGGAGTGGAAGCCAGGTCGGCCTTGAGCCCACATTCTCATCTGGACTTTGAAGGGCTGCTATGCCTGGCACAAAGTAGACTCTCAGAACACGTTCAGCCAGGTCTGCACAGCTCACAGTCAGCAGATAGTTGACGGGGAGAGGGAGGTGGTTTTGAGTTTTGGCTGTGGGCCCCTCACACCTGTCACGTCCTCCTGCCAGGAGAATTCATGGAGAGCCTGCAGGACCCAGACCTGAATGTGCGCCGTGCCACTCTGGCTTTCTTCAACTCAGCCGTGCACAACAAGCCCTCGCTGGTCCGGGACCTGCTGGACGACATCCTGCCCCTCCTCTACCAGGAGACAAAGATCCGCCGGGACCTCATCCGAGAGGTGAGGAGCAGGGCTGGGAGCTCTGGGTACAGTCCAGTTCCTTGCTGGTTGCCCGCTTTGGGAACTCGGGGACACCGCCTCTCATGCCTCACTCATAGGGCTGTGGTGAGGACCAGGGTAAAGCTCATCAAAGCAGGTGCCAGGGCCACATGGCCTGGGTCAGGTCCTGCCCTCCACATCTCGGCTGCATGACCCCTGCCAGGGCAGTCTGACCCTCTTTGAGCAACGTGAGGATAATAATCGTGTCTGCATGATGAGGGTGCTGCAAAGATTCAATGAGTTAAGTCCTGTCAGTGCTCAGGATGCTCCTGTGCACGGCGGCTGAACACCTGACATTCAGCAGGTGTTCACTGAGCGCCTTGCTGAGCCTGAGTGCCCGGACTTGGAGTTGGACCAGACATGGTTTCTGCCTCCAAAGAGCTCATCCTGGCTTCCTAAAGGAGACAGATGCCCACTCTGCTGATTATAGACAGTCCCCAACTTACAGTGGTTTGACTTACTATTTTTCAACTTTATGATGGTGCGAAAGTGATAGGCATTCAGTGTGCTCCTCAGCTTACGATGGGTTTATGTCCAGATAAACCCATCATAAATTGAAAATATTTTAAGTCGAAAACGCATTTTCAACTTACGGTATTTTCACTGTATGATGGGTTTATTGGGCTGTAACTCCATTGTCAGTTGAGGAGCATCTATATTTAACTTATTTAGAGCCCACTTGGTGAAGTAAGGATTTATTTAAGGGGAGAGAGTAAAGGTGATATAACAGCTAAGTTATCACACAATGTAATAAAAAGGTCTGCATCACCTGGCAACACCGAGGAGAAGCAACTCTATTTAGATGGCTTGGAAAAGTTTCCCGAAAGGGGGCATTTGAGCTGGGCTTTGAGTAGTGACAAGGAGTTTACCATTAAGAACAAAGCCTTGTGGTTAAAAGCTTCAAAGAGACCTGGATTTTTAACCTGGTTCAGCCACTTAGTAGCAGTATCCTTGGGCAAGTTAATTAACCTGTCCAAGCCTTCATTGATAGTAACATCTGCCCATCTGCCTCCAAAGGCAGTTGTGATGCTTGAGTAAGACATCCTCTGTCAAGCGCAGCACCTGGCCCTCAGATGGTAATTGCTGTCACTACTGTTGTCATCTGGGGGAAAGGGCCGTGCAGGCTGAGCAAAGGCACGATTTGGGTTCAGCAGTGTTGCACAAAGGTGTGGGGTTTGTAGCAGGAGCTAGGAGAGGTGTTCTTACACCCGGCGGCCACACCCCCACACTTTAGTCGTTTTTCCTTCCCATAGGTGGAGATGGGGCCCTTTAAGCACACGGTGGACGACGGGCTGGATGTGCGGAAGGCGGCTTTCGAGTGTATGTACTCGCTGCTCGAGAGCTGCCTGGGCCAGCTGGATATCTGTGAGTTCCTGAATCACGTGGAGGACGGGCTGAAGGACCACTATGACATCCGGGTAGGACCAAGTCCCCTGCCGACCCATGCCCACCCCATACCAAGGGACGGCCAGGCACCACTGGGCCCATGCTTGTTTGTCCCTGCTCCATCCTCCAGGACCCAGGTCTGAAAGCCCTTCAGTGGCAGTGGATACCAGAGGACGGCCTGGCAGCAACTAGAAAAATTTTAAATTCCCAGACATTTTGACCTTTGCCCCTTTGAGCCAGCAATTCCATTTCATCTGACCCACGTGCAAAGCCTCTTGGCTAACTGACATGTGTTCTGAGTTTTATGTACAAGATGGTTCTTCGCAGCCTTCTGGGAAGCAGGAAGAGCTGGCAGCTACCTGCATACCCAGCTGTGGAGAACTGGCGAGGTAGACGGGGTACCTGCAGCTGCGGGGTCCTAGCAGCGTTAAAAAGTGAGCTGGGTCTCTTCAGGTATGACATGAAAGAGCGCCAAGCCCCACTGTTGAGTGACAAGAACCAGTTCTGGAAGTTTGGGCCATTTTGTTACCTGTGGGAGCGGGGTTGGGGCTGGTGGGGCAGTGAGGAGACTTAGGTTTCTTCATTTTATAGCCTCTGTATCATTTTTAAAAATTTTAAGGTTTATTCACATATATAATAGTAATCCTTTTTTATTATAGTAAATATACATAACACAAAATTTACCACTGTCACCATTTCTAAGCATGTTCAGTGGCACTAAGTGCATTCACGTTGCTGTGCGGTCACCAGCACCGTCCATCTCCAGAACGCTTTTCATCTGCCAGCCTGAAACTGTCCCTATTAAGCACTATGCTCTACGAATTTGACTGCTCTAGGAACCTCTTGTAAGTGGAATCATGTGGTATTTATTTGTCCTTTTGTGACCGACTTGTTTCACTTAGCATAAAGTCCTCAAGATCCATCCAGGTTGTGTCAGAATCCCCTTCCTTTTTAAGGCTGAATGATACCCATTGTATGGACAGACCTCATTTTGTTTATCCATTCATCTGTCGAAGGACATGTGGGTGTTCCACCTTCTGGCTATCGTGAGTAATGCTGCTGTGAACATAGGTGTGCAAGTATCCTGCTTTCAAATCTTTTAAGTATATACACAGAAGTAGACTTGCTGGATCATATCATAATCCTGTGTTTAACTTTTTTGAGGAACCACCATGCTGCATCTTTTTAAAATATATACTGTAAGCATGAATCACTTTTTTTTTTTTAAGTATAAGTTCCATTTTGTTTCTTTCCAAAGGATAGTTTTCTTCAGTCCTCAGGGACTCAGCTCCTCACCTGGGCGTTGGTGGGCTCCTGGGGCAGCACCCGCAGGTCTAAGCTGGGGCGGGGGAGTTCTGTCCTCGCCAGCTTCCGGAGGACGGTTCCTGACTACCTTGCTGCGAATGGCACAATGCACGCAGTAATGCAGCTTCACAGACAGTGTGGGAGGCACACAGGCATCCAAGCTACTTGCTTCAGAAGAGTCCCTATCAGCTGCAGCCTCTGATATGTTCCGAATGGCGCACTTCTTAAGAGCTTTGTCCCTACGCACGCATCAGCCACGGTCCGTACAGCCAACAGGCTGCACATGGCCATGGCCCTTTTTGGCACGACCGTTGTTCCTTCTTTCCTTTGTCATCTTGGAAGTGAGGATGCGAAAGAGCAAATCATTTTTATGATGAAAAAGCAATAAGTAATCAAAAATAATACCTGCTTGTTTTAAAAGATTCGCACAAGGTGAAAGCAAATAAAGATGTAAATAATAATCACCCTAAAACTTCCCTCCACCTAGAGAGACCTGTAGTAAATCTCAGGGTTTCCTGGGTTGGTGCACACGAGCACGCACCAGTTAGTCAGGCAACATCGATGAGGGCACAGTTGGGAAGGGGAGGAACCAAGAGCCCTGCTTGTAAAGCCCGGCACCAGGTTCCTTGCTGCTGTGGGCGTGGCCTCCTTTGCTGTGGGTGTAGGGGACAGGGCAGGGCGGGTGGGGAGGGGTAGGACATGTAGATTTCAGACAACTACTTTATCCTGTGTGAGGATCCTTTGTGGGGACTTGACCCATTTTCAGGCTGAATTTAGTTGGCTCACAGTTTTTGTTTTGTTTTGAAATCAGGTGCCTACGTTTAAAAATGGAGACATTTTACATGAAAATCATGGTTTCTTTTGAAAACAGTCCAATGGCCCTGGGCCACATCCCCACATTCCCATGTAGCCACAATCCACTGAGCCCAGCAGTCCCTGGCTGGCCTTCTCCGCTCGTTGACCCCGTGGGCGTGCAAGCCTGAGAACCACCCCCACCCCACCTCCGTGCCTCTTCTTATGGGATCCTGCTCAGATTAGCCAAGCGTAGTTGGCAGAGAAAGTATTACCATTAACATTTTATACATGAGGAAACTGAGGCCCAGACAGGGAGATAGGCAGGGCCCTGGTGGGACTCTGCTGCAGCCTGAGCTTGGGCTCCGGGTTTGGTGGGCAGAGCCTCTGCTCCTCCCACGGGCCAGCCTGGCCCTTGTGCTCCTGTGCCGTCTCACCGAGAACTCTGTCTCCTTCCTTCTGGGCAGATGCTGACCTTCATCATGCTTGCCCGGCTGGCTACCCTGTGTCCTGCACCCGTCCTGCAGAGGGTGGACCGGCTTATTGAGCCACTCAGGGCCACCTGCACCACCAAGGTAAGCCCCTTGCCCAGGCCCTAGAGCACTTGCTGGGTCCTCTGCAGGTCACTCAGTTACTGCTCACTGAGAATCCCCTGTAGGGCCGGTGCTCTGTGAAGAGCTTCATTTAATCATTCTCTTTACTCTGTAAAGTACTTCTTATTCTTACTGTGGTATACACAGAGGAGCAGAGGCTCCAGGAGGTTCTTATTGGCCAAGGCTACACAGCTAGTAAATTGCAGAGCTGGACTCGAACCCAGCTCTGTTTCTTTCTTTCATTTATTAAACACTTCCTGGGTGCCAGGCCTTGTCCAAGGTACTTAGGATTTTTGAACACGATAGCTTCCCTACTATCAATCTGCTCACATCCTGGTTGGAAAGCTGGGTCAGACTCTTGTGGTTGGCTGCTCTAAGGCAAAGTCCTGCTAGAGTGGAGTGCCTTAAAGGTCTGGGCAAGGGATCCAGGGGTGAATGTCTCAGGGAAAGCTGCTGTGTTGGGAACAGAGCCTGGCACACCAGGGGGTACCCAGTAAACATCTAGTGAATGAAAGAACGAATCTGGGTTTTATAAGGGATTAACCAAAAAGAGGGCAGAGTATTTTAGATTGGAGCTTAAAGAGAAGAGATACCACAGAGGTGATTTTCCAGTAGTAAAACCTTTTCTGCAAAAAGAATGAAATCTTAGGTATGTAAAACCTTAAAATTGGTAATTTATTAATAGAAACTTGCCTTGTAAGTCTAAATTTTTATCATATGCTTAGTAGCAAGTCAATCCAAAAACCCCGACGATTCTGCAGGACCTGTGAAGTCTTGACAGTCTCAGTGGCCAAATCATTTCTAGTTTTCTTTGAGCTGTATGGCATCAAGAAAAGTGCCAGTTCACAAGAGGGAAGCTGTAAATGGTGTTGCAGCATCAGAATGTTCTTGCAGTTGGCCAAGATGGCAAGAGAAGCTTTATCCTTTTTTGTTGAGCTGGGATTTTTCTTTTCTTTTTTATTTCAGCATATTATGGGGGTACAAATGTTTAGGTTAACATATGTTGCCCTTGCCTCACCCGAGTCTAGGTTTCAAGCGTGTCCATCCCCCAGATGGTGTGTACCGCACCCCTTAGGTGTGAATATACCCATCCCCTCCTCCCCTCTCCCATCTGCCCGACACCTGATGAATGTTATTACTATATGCGCACTTAAGTGTTGATCAGTTAATACCAATTTGCTGGTGAGTACATGTGGTGCTTGTTTTTCCATTCTTGGGATACTTCACTTAGTAGAATGGGCTCCAGCTCTATCTGGGATAATACAAGAGGTGCTAGATCAACATTGTTTGAGAAGCTTTATTCTGAGGTCCCACAAAAGCCACTCCATCTGGCCGCACAGAGGATGCTGCTTGTCGGGCACTGGGCACTTACCCATGATTCTGAAACCTACCAAGCTCTGAAAACCAAAATCTTTTTAGTAACTTGTTTGACAACAAAACTTGACTTGAACTGGCACGAGGCAATGATCTATAATTCCCCTTTACCATATAGTTGGCCCTCCATGTCTGTGGGCTCCACATCTGCAGAATCAACTGCAGATTGAAGATATTTGAAAAAAAAAAGCAATAAAAAATAACAATATAATTAAAAAATTCAAATAAAACTATATTATAACATCTATTTCTATAGCATTTATCTTGTATTAGGGATTATAAGTAATTTAGAGATGATTTAAAATATATAAGGAGGATGTGCCTCGGTTACGTGCAAATACTGTGCTGTTTTACATCAGGGATTTGAGCACCCATAGATTTTGGTATCCTCGGGAGTCCTGGCACCCATCCCTCTCAGATACCAAGGGACAACTGTGCTACTCACAATACTTACATATTTTGCATACATTTAGTGGGGGAAATATTAATGTATTGAATACAGGGTATTAATGTTACCTGCACAGTGTTACCTTTCTAATAACAATGCTTTTGGAATCCTGGATTCCAAAGCACATCTGGCCTCGAGGGTTTCAGAGAAGAGAGTACAGACCTGTGTTCAGTCATTTAATTCTCCTAGCAACCCTATGAAAAGGAGGCTCTTACTTATAGATAGGGAAAGGAGACTCACGGAAGTGATTACCTGAAGTGCAGCTCTTGCGGGCAGAGCCACAGGAGGCAGTTTTGGATGTTTACTCTGCAGCTCCATCTGTAGTAGGGATTGCGGGATTGTAGTAGGGATTGAGTGTGGGAAGAGGCCACTAGAAGACCATCACTCTCCATTCAGTCTAGTCCATGGTACCAAGAGCCGCTTTTACGCACAGTAAGTATAGGCTGGATCCCTGCTGTCTGTGGGAGGAGACAACCAAGCGAATACAGTACTTGTCTCTATCAAACTATTTTTTATTATTAATTTTTTTTAGAGACAAGGTCTTACTCTGTCACCTGGGCTGGAGCACAGTGGCATGATCATATCTCACTGTAGCCTTGAACTCCTGGGCTCAAAAAATCTTCAAGTGCATGTCTGGCTAATTTTTCTATTTTTTGTTGAGATGAGGGCTCACTGTGTTGCCCAGGCTGGTCTTGAATTCCTGGCCTCAAGCAATCCTCCAGCTTGGCCTCCCAAAGTGCTGGGATTACAGGTGTGAGCCACCACTGGCCTTTAACACAAACAAAGGTGAGCTATTTAGATTGTCTGGGCAGAAGCCCCTCAGGCAACACTGAAGCTGATCTGAATGGCAAAGAAGTCACCAGCTAGTGTGAAAGCCCAGAGGCGGAGTTGAAGAAATAGCTCTGGAGACCTTGGAGCAGGGGAGGTGGGGGCTGGGATTTCAGGTGGAGAAGACCAGAGGGCAGAGAGGAAGCCAAAGACCAGTGAGGACATGGTGGTGCAGGCCAGGCTCAACAAAGGACAGCCGCTTCTTTCATTGTTTCCCATTTTAGGTCAAAGCTGGTTCTGTGAAGCAGGAGTTTGAGAAGCAAGATGAACTGAAGCGCTCTGCCATGAGGGCAGTGGCCGCCCTGCTGACCATCCCGGAGGTGGGGAAAAGCCCCGTCATGGCTGACTTCTCTTCCCAAATCCGATCCAACCCTGAACTTGCCACCCTCTTTGAAAGCATCCAGAAGGATTCTGCTTCAGCCCCTGGCGTGGACTCAATGGAGCTCAGCTAGTCCTCCCCCAGTGCCCAGGTGGGCCCTTACTGAACAGGAGCCCGGCCAAGCCCGAGGCCTCACCCTCCCACCATCACAGGCCTTGGGCTTCTACGTTTGCCCTACCATCATCTCACTGGGGGCCCTCCTGCTCCTGGTCAGGGCTTACAGTGCCTTCCCCAGGGACCCAAACGCACAGGCCCCCCAGCCCAAGCTGCAAGGCTGCCAACAGTTGGGCCCTTTAACTCAGGACAGTCATCCAAAGAAACGGAGAATTTTCCAGTGACTCTTCTCGCTGTACCCCTTCCATAGTCTGGTTCCTTCAAACAGGAGAGTCCCTGCTTCACAAACTAGTACTTAGAAATAGGCTGTGACAGCTGAGAGCGGTTAGGAGGCAGCAGACACCACCCCCTACTCCCATTTCTTCACTGCATTTGATTTGGACTCTGCAATGCCAGAAGTTAGGGCCCTGGCCAGGCATCTCAAAAAGCCTCAGACACTTGAGTTATTCACATTTTAAAAATCAAATGTTTCATTTCTAATAGGCAGTGATGAATCAGAAATTCAGAAGATGGTAAGGGGTTTTTTGCAGGGAGGAGAACAGATAGGGTAGGGAACTGGACAGGCTTAAACCTAATGTTTAATTTCTAATTTCAAAATACTATTAATAGTAAATTGGAATGTGAAAGGGAAAACACAATAAATCTAAAATTGTTCTGCCCATACATGGCAATTGAGCACTTGAGATATACTATCATGTATAAAAATTGCACTGGATTTTAAACACTAAGTAGGAAAAATTGTAAAATATCTCAATTTTTATATTGAGATCTTAAAATGATAATTTGGATATATGGAGTTAAAGCATTAAAATTTAAAAACAGAAAAAACACTAGGAAATTGAGAAATGACACCTTTTATTATCACCACTCAGGCTTAACCAGTTGGTTTGTCCTGAGAAAGGTTTCAAATGTAGTATGAAAGTATTGAAGACACAGAAATAGAAGTGACAGGCCAAAGTATTTTCTGTGATATTCCAGGTTAATAAAGAACAGATCCTACATTTACCATTTTCTCTACATAATTCCTGTCCCCAATAACTAGACCACTATCTTAAATATACCAAGTCAATTTAAAGAAATCCTGAAAATGACCAATTCACTCCACATTTAAGACTAGGTTTTGAACGAGACAGCCTGTAACATGTTTATCTGATGGAATGACTGGATTTAAGTCCAGTCGTGACGAGCACACCCAGAAATTTTACTACTGTGGTCAGTGCGGTATTTCTGCTGGGTTGACCAGGACGGTTAGAGAGAAACATCCTATAAGCACACTTCAGTCTTGTTGTTAACAAATACCATATACCACATCCCTTGTGACCTATACTATCACTTAATACCATTAATGGAAAAGTAGAATCACAATCTTATAATTAAAACGATGGTAAAGTCTAGCTATTACTGTCTAAGGAAGGTTTAGGGATATAGTTAAAAAGGGAACTTAGTCATGTTAATTTGGAGTACTCCAGCCTGGGCAACATAGACCCTCTCTCTTAAAACTTAGCTGGGCCTAGTGGCGTGTGGCTGTAGTCACAGCTACTCAGGTGGCTGAGGCAGAAGGATCACTTGAGCCCAGGAGTTCAAGGCCAGCCTGGGCAACATAGCAAAACCCATCTCTTAAAAAAAAAAAAAAAAAAAATCAAATCTGAGTACCAGTCAAGAGGCCTAATTATCACCAGTTAGAAAGACCCCACACCTTGGGAAAATTATGCCTGAAGAAGCAACTGGGAAAGGGATTATATTAAGAGAAAGCGCAATCTTCCAATAACCAAGGCGGATCATATAAAGGCAATTTGTGCATCATCCTGTTGTATATTTTGGGACAGTTATATGATGCCATTTAGGAATCCCATTAAGAATTTAAGGACATAATAAATTCATCTGGATGTTTTCATGCACATTTTCTCAATTCTCACAAGAACGGGACAACTGTCACCCAACTTTACAAAGTGAGGGAGTGACAAGCTTCTTCAATCAAGTGCGTCAGAACCCACCTTGGTGTGAGGGCCAAGTCTTTCTCCCTCTTCCCCAGCCCCAGCTGGAGCTGACCAAGACTAGTGCCTGAGGCTGTGTTCCCTGTTCAAAGATCTAATGTTCTTTATAAGTCCCTCCCAAATGGAAGATGCCAAAGGGTTTTAACAGGCAAAAGAACAATCTCTGTGACAAGCTGTCAAAGTTAGTAAAGAATCTGAAGACTGAAAGGAAAATGCCAGATGGCAGTTTTTATGGTTTATTTAAACACAAATAAAATGTGCACATGCGCTGTCTATTCATTTTCTTCACTGCGCAGCCTGGCATTGGGATTGGTGACTCTGATGGCCAGCTGGGCTGCTCTTTCCACAATGGCTTTGCG
>CAUYRT010081915.1:0-26730 GCA_963574885.1 Lepilemur ruficaudatus
GAGGTGGGCGGATTGCTCAAAAGTCAGGAGTTTGAAACCAGCCTGAGCAAGAGCGAGACCCCATCTCTACTAAAAATACAAAGAAATTAATTGGCCAACTAAAAGGTATAGAAAAAATTAGCCGGGCACGGTGGCGCATGCCTGTAGTCCCAGCTACTTGGGAGGCTGAGGCAGGAGGATTGCTTGAGCCCAGGAGTTTGAGGTTGCTGTGAGCTAGGCTGATGCCACGGCACTCTAGCCCGGGCAACAAAGTGAGACTCTGTCTCAAAAAAAAAAAAAAAAAAAAAGTTTAGCCAGGTGTGGTGGCATGCACCTATAGTCCCAGCTACTTGGGAGGCTGAGGTAGGAGGATTGTTTGAGCCCAGGAGTTCAAGGTTCCAGTGAGCTATGATCACACCACTGCACTTCAGCCCAGGTGGCACAGTGAGACCCTGTCTCTAAAGAGAGAAAGAAAAAAAAAGTATGGATTTTATTGTCAAATCTACTCAAGTTTGAATCCTATTAAGTGGCCATGTGATCTCAGGTAAGCCCCAGTTTCCTCATCTATAAAATGGGAATAATAACAACACTGCCTCCCTTATAGAGTTGTTGTAGTCAGTGAGGTAATATATGGGAAGAACTTGGTACCATCTACCTCAGAGTCAACAACCAATAAAAATGAGTTATTGGCTTGATTGACAAATTTCAAGCTTGGGTTTTTCAGGCTAATGTACAAAATGAATAGGCATTAGATATATGCCTATTCATTTCACGTTAGATATGACTTGTCTATTTTACACCAACATTTGTACTTTTTATTGCTTTGAACTCTCTCGGCCTTTGAGTCTGTTGGCAGGAACTGGTTATGGGCCCAACTGCCCAAGTTCAACACAGATACACTCTGTCCTGCCTTTCCCTGTTATCAATGCTCATATTAAACCTTTAAGAACCTGAGCAACAGACACCTCCTTTCTGTTGTGGAAAACAGAAAGGCAAGCACCATTCTATAAACAGAAAAGATAATTCTTATTATCTCAAACCCAGAGCTCCTGATAAAACCCTTTTGGCTAATCATTGTCAGAAATATTTGATATTTGCAAAATAAAATATATTTGATGTTTGCAAATTTACATTTGATAGGCATTTGATTGGTATTTTTTTACTCTTTTAACTGGTTTATAAGTAACAATGTTATAAAAGTTACTTTGTTCAGTTACCTCCCTGTACTTCACAGATACTTTATCCTGGACAGTATGACTGGAAATAGCACTACTCAAATGAATGACTTCTGAGCGTGCTTAATTAAGATTTTCTTTTGGTGTTAACATTTAAAAAAATTTTTTATGTTAAGGTTATGTTGATGTTGAATCTATTTGAATTAATTGGAAGTTCATTCAACTTTTCTATATTAAAAATATAAAAATACATTCAACTTTTCTGTATTAAAAATACGAAGTTCGAGGCCGGGCACGGTGGATCACGCCTGTGATCCTAGCACTCTGGGAGGCCGAGGCGGGCGGATCGTTTGAGCTCAGGAGTTTGAGACCAGCCTGAGCAAGAGCGAGACCCCATCTCTACTAAAAATAAAAAAATTAGCCAGGAGTGGTGGCACACACCTGTAGTCCCAGCTACTTGGGAAGCTGAGGCAGGAGGATTGCTTGAGCCCAGGAGTTTGAGGTTGCTGTGAGGTAGGCTGATGCCACGGCACTCTAGCCAGGGCAACAGAGTGACAGAGAGAGAATGTGTGTGTGTGTGCGTGTGAATTAAATAAATAAATAAATAATAAAGTATCTCTAATTCACATATGTAGCAGCAAGAAAAAGATGGACAGGAGAGGTCCCAAAAAAGGAGATCATGGCTCCCCTCTCCTAATAGCCAGAGAAGCCACCAGTAGAATATGCTGCCTCTGGTGGGAGAGTTTCCAGCTTCTGAAGGAATCTAAGAAAGGCTACGTGACAATAAAGGATGCTACACAGAAGGGGATTTACACACTAGAACAAGAATCTATGATTCCATGAGAAAGAACCACTCACTCTGGTGTGAAGAGATGGACCCAATTCCCTGAGGAGTACAGAAAAAAACGTGACTCAGAAAAGAGAGCTTTCAGCGAAAAGGAAAACTCAAACAAAGCAAAGAGCACCAGATAAGAGAAGTGGTAAATGATTGGGTAATAGCTATTAAAAGTATCTACTTAAAGCTGCAAGAAACAAACCTGCCCTGTTTTACCTCTTCCATGTGTTGGTTACAGCTCTATAGTATGCTAGGCTGGCTTGTGTGGTCAAGCTACCTAAAAATTATGCATTCCACATACCTTAAAGATAGGGTGTGTTGAATATTATATAATTTGTCTGGTCATTATCGTGGATTCCTGTGAGGGAACCTCTAAATCTTTGGAATTTCAGTAGTGACATGAGAGTGCCCATTAGTCATGGCAGGCCCTGATGGTTTATGCTAATTAGGTGACTCAGGATGGGGATAACCATGTGATTAGAGGATTAGAGCTTTGAGGTCAGCATGCCCTACCTTTGGGCGGGGAAGGAGATTGGAGATTGAGTTCAACTATATCATTATCCAAGCAATTATGCCTACATAATGAAACCCCAATAAAAACTCTGAACACTGAAACTCATTGGAACTTCCTAGTTGGTGAATCATCAGTGTGACAGGAGGACACTGTGTATCCTGATTCCACTGGGAGGGCACACAGAAGCTCTGCATTTGAGACCTTCCCAGACTCTACCCTGTATGTCCTTTCATCTCTTAATACCTGGTCCTGATTTGTATCCTTTACAATAAAGTGTTCTAGTGATTTATCAAACCTTAGGTGGGTTGTGGGAACCCCCTAGATTTGTAGCCAGTTGGTCAGAAGGACAGGTGGCCTAGGGACCCCTGAACTTGCAGCTGGCATCTAAAATGAGGGCAATCTTGTTGGGAACTATGCCATTAACCTGTGGGGTCTGCACTAACTCCCAGGGGTTAGTGTCAGAATTGTATTGCAGTATTTTAGGAGGAACACTTATCCTAAATACATCTAGCAGAATTCTCAGTGGCTGCAAAATCTGAGCCTCTCCTTTCTTGCCAGAGGTTTATCACTACCAGCCCTGCCCAGCTTCTATATAACACTCTCACTTCCCTTACACCCCCAGGGAGAATGGTAAATGGCCCTAAAACCAAAGTTGGCCTATAGATATTTACTTCAGTTAGGAAGGAGATTAACAAAATATTCATAATCAAGTATTTTATCTTTGCTTAAAACAAATCTCTGACTAGTATCAGAGACTAGTGTCAAAGTGTTTTATTATAATACAAAAGTGGCAGGGAAGGAGAAGCTTTGTCATTGAAGAGTAAAGTTCTGCCTTGAGTCAGGAATTCGAGGCTTCAATAACACCTTAAAAACTCATTTCCTTTTCATGGACATATGCAATTATATATCCTAGTATCTCTATTACCATAAATATAATTTAACTGTTTGCAGAATGGGACTACAAAGACTGTGGTTGTGCCTCAAGCAATGAAAAGCCCTGTGTCACTTAATACATAGACAATATGTGGGGGGGTGATGGAGGTGGAGGGCACAGAAAGGCGAGAGAGGTGAGAAAGCGGTCAGAACTGAGCTACGACAGGGAACACCAAACTCTAAACTCTAGGGGCTCTTGGTTAGTGATGTTCAGAATTAAATAAAAAGCGTAAGCTGGGGAAAAGCTCCTGGAGCAAGGTCTCCAACCCCACGTGGCTCAGCCAACATTTTATTGGGTGTTAAGCTGTCTTTAGCCAGTGAGCTCAAGTACGTAGCCCTCAATGTTGGAGGGATAAAAGCCAGGTGGAACTTAGGCAAGTTATTTAACTTCTCTAAGCCTCAGTCTCGTTCCTGAGGAACGTTATGGAAAGTATACTGTATTTGCACATAGCTGGCACACTGCAGGTGCACAGCAAGTGTCAGCTCAATTAGGCTGAGGATGAGTCAGCTAGCCCTAATAAAGGGCCCTCCAGCTCCAGTACGGACAAGGCCTGCCCTCTGTTCCGCTGCCGCACGGAGCTCGTCACCATGCTGATAACCAAGGCCTGGGCTGGCGGTGTCCTTGCTTCCTGCCATGCAGGCAAACTTTCTAATACATAGACTACTTATAGGAGATTGCCTTCCTAAACATAATCTTTGTACATCTGGAGATTATACCTGTTAACGGACAAAAACCCAAAGTCTGTAAAATAATTTAAAGAGGTTTATTCTGAGACAAACGTGTGTGACTGGCTTAGCTGCGTTATAGTTTGGGTTTATACACTCTTGGAAACGGGAATTACACATAAGATCCTAGGTCAATATGTGGAGGATGTACATTGGTTTGGCCAGAAAAAGCAGGAAGTCTCAAGGGGGTGGGGGTTAGGGGCCTTGCAGGTTATAGGTGGGTTTAAAGATATTTTGATTTGTAATTGGTTAAAGAAATGAAGCTGCTCTGTCCAAAGGCATGGAATGTTTTAACCTAAGATAAGGATGTCTGTTAATCAGAGACAAGCCTTGGGACATTTACCCAAATTCAAGTGATCTGTTAAATAAAGTAAATTGATGACTTTTGGGTGTGGTTAAAGAGGTCTCTAGTATGGCCTTAGGCCTGTTAATGATTTAGTATCTTATTGTTACAAGGAGTAACTCCAAAACGGAGGGGGCATGACTAGGCGTGTCTGACCTCCTTCTCTTCAGGGCTAGCTTTAAGGTTTTAGTGGAGTTCCCCATAGCCAAAAGGGGTCCATTCGGTCTGCTGGGGGGCTTAAGGTTTTTCGTTCACATACCTCATGCTGTCATGTGACCACTGTGAACAAGATTATGCTTAATGGAGACACAAAATGAAAGTCTCCCAATTTTAGTACCAAATGCCAGAGTCATTAACTTGAATAGCAGACTGACCTATGTGTTCTGTACATAATTAATTCAGGTCAGAATAACACTTAAATTAATGTCCAAAGAAAACTAGACGTAAAATTAGTAATGCATTTAATGTGATTACTGATGTTTTCCTTGGAATATTTTTATGGTATTAACCTGGCCTAATGTCACTATAAATCCAAATGTACAAGACACACATTTTACATAAAGGCCCATTTTCTGTCCTTACATAATGGCCATCTTACCAAATGATCTATGGCAGCGGTCCCCAATCTTTTTGGCACCACGGACCAGTTTCATGGAAGACAATTTTTCCACAGACTGGGGAGTGGGAGATGGTTTCAGGATGATTCAAACGTACTGCATTTATTGTGCACTTTATTTCTGTTATTATTACATTGTAATACATGATGAAATAATTATACAACTCATCATATTGCAGAATCTAATGCCCCCACTGATCTGACAGGAGGCAGAGCTCAGGTGGTGATGCCAGCGATGAGGAGCAGCTGTAAATACAGATAAATCTTCACTCCCTCTTGCCAGCTCACCTCCAGCTGTGTGGCCCAGTTCCTAACAGTCATGGGGACTGGTCCGTAGCCTGCGGGTTGGGGACTTCAGGTCTATGGGATATCTTTTCTAAGTATGAGATATTCTGCATTAAGGTTATAAAATCAAATACCTTGAATATATGTTTATTATGTGTTTTCCAATACGCATTTCCAAAATACAGCAATAATGAATAAATTAAACAGTAACATAATTTCAGTTAGTAAAAGGTAAGAAGCAAATTTAACTTACCTGGAAATTAAAATAGCTATTCATTCTTTCCTTTTGCTACTCTACAAACCAACCACTCACATACAGATTTCTACTATGTAAACATATCTAATTAGCAGCAATGTCAGGGCTCAGTTTCTTCACTTTTAAAATAAGAAGACTGGTCTGAGTCTATGTCTTGGGCATAAAGCTAAGCACCTGACATATACCATCTCCTTCAGCTTTTAAAATAATCCCAAGATAGGTATTATTAGTATCCTCATTTTACAGACAAGAAATGGGAATTGAGAAAGGTCAGGTAACTTGCCAGGATGCAAGGGCAGGCAGCATGACTCCTGGGCTCCAGCTTTTAGCCACCTCTGCTTTCTAAACTGTCTTTTGAGTCTAGTCATTTTATGATTTATCTTTATTTGCATTAACATTAAGTGGAGATGTTAAGTTTCCAGGATAGCGACATCTATATTTAATCATGTACATAATTAATGTAAACTGACAAAAATGGTAGTTTTAGATAGATGTTAAGAAATGATAATGAAAAACTATCATTTCATACATGTTGTATATTAAGTGAGCACTTAAAAATTTTAGATGATTAAATAATTAAAACTTACGACACTGCAACAAGTTACCTATAGTTAATGAAACTGTTAATACACTTACCTCAATCAATTTGTTGGCATGTTCACGGAAAACTTGGGCATACTCCTTAACTTCTTTCTCATTTCCATTCTTTGCAGCTTCGATCAATACTAAAAGTGGAACGTTGGTTTCCAGGAAAGAATCTGAAACGTGGTCCATGACGGCTTTGCGGAGCTAATAATTACATTGTAAAAATTTGATTTTATTTCTACAAAGAAGCTAGATTCCTTTTTTTCCTTTGTACATTTAAACCTTATGAGGACCTCTCATGTAAACCATGTAGTTATATAATCTGTGACACAAGAAACATATGATCATGGAGACAATGGTTCCACACTACTATAGTTTGAGCATCACAGCAACAGCATCTTGGTTTTCAAGACACTCTACTTCTTTCTTGGGAATTACAAAACTAAGGCTTACATCTTAAAGGAATACAAACCTGAACAGAAAGCAGCTCTGGGTTGAATTGGCACATAGCCTTGGACTATATGTAATTAGCCTAATTGGCTAAATAAAATGAGAAGAGAGAAAAAAAAAGTACTTTCTGGCTTATCTAAAAGGGTTAGCACACTATGAACCTTAAAACTTAAAGGTTATCTTTAAAAGCCATTTTTGATACTGTTTCACCAAAAGGAAACTGAATAAAAATACATTAATTCTGTTTTATATCAGACATGAGCAATAAAATATCTCTCCACTAAGTCTTAGAAATTGTTGTATTACAACTTCTCAGGTCTTAATACATAGTTTTATAAATTCAACCCTAACTTCCTTAAAGAAAGACTAAAACTTAATTTGATGTTAACTCAAACTGCTCATGGGGCTATTTATCATTATATGAAAAGATCCTTTATACTGTATTTACTAACTTGGAAAACTCAGCACCCCAAATATGTCTATACCTACCACATTTGAACTGGAAACACATCTGCACCAATGATCTAAGGGAACTCCCAGGGTGTAATCAGAACAGGGAAAGTCAAATAAATAACCAGAATTTCTGTCTCTACCACATGTAGCCAATACACTATGATCCTTCAGGGTTACTTTCACAGGTCCCAAGTCATTTTAAATTGATTTTCCTATCTGTATATCCTTTTCACAGTAGAGTTAATTTATTCAGTCCATCCCAGTGGGACTGTATTATTCCATGTCCCCATGAGATTTTTTTTTAGCCATTAAGAAGCTTATTAGCAATAAAACAGAGATAGCCACTTTCCAGTGACAATCTATGCTTTCCCCTGATAAAAAAAATTATAAGCCTGGTATTTATGAGGATTTTAATCAAAACTACAAAACTAAGAACTTAGGAAAACAATCAGCACTTTCTTCCAGCTCACCTGCCTGCGCAAGTCCCTGGTCTTCTTGGTCATTTTATCTATAGCCGAATTGAGTGCATCACTTCTTTCTTTACGTCCTGCCTGGATAAAAACAAAGAGACACACATTTTAGTAATTCACAAGGAAACTTAATGATAGCTGATAGCTATTTATGCTCAAATCAACATTGAAAAAACAGTACAACTTTTTTAGTCCAAAGCTGGAAAATATTTGGAGGGTGGGGGAGACTAGGTGGCTTTGTTCATGAAAACCCCACCTTGCAACTCTTAGGCTTCACGATATTTGATGATTAGAATTGAGAGTTTTGCCAAAATAAGAGAAGCCAAGAGACAAGCCCTTCGCTTAAAGTTTGGCTTTCAAAATTAAATTTATATTTTAACTTAAAGTTACACCAATTTCAATAATGAACCAGCTCTCCTTGAACTGCAAGCCAGAACAGGTTACACCTGATTTTGATGAATTCTGAGACTTGAAGAATGTCAAAATGTGAAAAATGGCACCTGGCACTGAAACAATGTGAAATAACGGATTTTAAAAACTAAGATGTACCATGTTCGGTCAGAGCTAATAAAGTATATCATGCAGTTCAAATCAGAATGCTCTGTAAGATTACTTCAGCCATATTTTTTAAAATTCTAGGCTAAGCTTAATGTAGTTGTATTGCACAGAAAAGAACTATTAAACACTCTTGAAGAGGTATGTAAATCAGTATTTCTTCAGAGATCATGAGGTTGAGTTGAGATTTTCCAGGGCAACATTCTAAGCATAATCAAAATAGATGATAGTTGAAAGAAATATGACAAAGGTTTTGATCCCTGGAAGAGCTAGCTGTGTCCTTGGAAATACCTAGTAAGATACCAAATAGGTTAAACTATAAAGTGTGTGTGTGTGTATGTTTAATATTTTTATTTTTTTAGAGACAGGGGCTCACTCTGTCACCCAGGCTGGAGTAAAATGGCACTATCAGAGCTCACTACAACCTCAAACTCCTGGGTTCAAGCAATCCTCCTGCCTCAGCCTCCCCAGTAGCTGGGACTATAGGTGGTCACCACCTTGCCCAGCTAACTATGAAGTATATTTAAAGCTTGTTTTCACAAAACAAATACGATTCTTTCTAAAAAACATATTAGTAATCCCAAGAGAGATACAAATAGACAAAGGAATTTATCCAAAAGGTCTCCCTTTGGGTACCCTTGAAACATTTTGGTATGGGTCTGCTGTCAGTACATAAGCCAGTACAGCAGATAAATGGCTGGGGGTGAAGAGATCTGGTTACGTGGTTACTACGTACCTTTTATAAGGTCTTAGTATACACCTTCATATATGTGGTTACTAAGTTCACCTGTTACTCACTTTATCTCTTCTCTCCCTATCTGCTAGGTGGGGAAAATGCCACCTGTCCATCTCTCTGCCTCCATCTCTTTGGACTATTAAAGAAGAGAAGGGAAGGAATATGGAAATAAAAAGGTTATTTAGTGAAGGACAGAAAGAAGACAATAGCAGACTTATGAATGTTAAGAGTTGAAATATAAGTAATACACTGATATGGTCATTATCAAATCTGGTCAGGGTCTCAATCCCTTACCCTTTCCCCCTAGCATTCCTGTGCTGCCAATAAAATTAAGCAGGCCACCAATATTAATTGGGGGGGAGGGGGCTCAACAAAAACTGATTTAGGTATGAAGGTGTCTACCTACAGGAATAAACTGTGACTTATTCAGGGCCATCAGTCAGAAAAGAACTAGACTTGAGAAGTATAATTAGTTACTGACAATCTCAGAGAACAAAATATCGGGATCTAAGACAAAGGTAGCTAAAACTGAATCAAAATTAAACTGACCTCATAATTAATGCTATAATCAGGAAGTCTCACCACATTGCTTAGACACTCAAGAACTCACTTCAAGAAAATTTCTCTAAATAAACCCAGTAAAGTTTGCCACTGTTCTTAGACTTGTTTTGGGGGTTTTTTTGCGGGGGGGGGGGATTTCTAATCTATCATTTGCTTCAGAAAACATCTGGAATCTGAATCCCAAAAGTTGAGCTCACAAACATCAAGAAAGCCCACTCCCCTACATCCTGGAATGCCCAGGAATTTCCTCTATTTGGGTAAAAGGATTTACTGTCAAAGTTATGTAAAACCAAATCCTTAAACTTGACTTTTGAGGGAATTACAGTCACATAGCAAAATTTATTTTAAAATGCAATGCAACCCACACCATGAATCTGTTAATTGTCTTTGTCAAACTACCCTAAAAATCAATTTGTCTTTCTTGTTATTGCAGGAAATAGAGGTTTATGCCTCATTAATCAGGAGGGGGCACTTCAGGAGTAGTTATTTACTAAAGCTTTTAGGCTGTATTAGACCACTTTTAAATCAAAGCATTACTTAAAAAAAAATACAGTCCAAATCACAAATTTAGTGTTCTAATCATTTAAAATATCATAGGGATGAGTACACATACATACATACACACACTCAGAACCTGAACATTGAGCTTGATGAAAGTAGAAATCTTGCTCATCTGTAAAACAAGATTTTACTTGTTTTGAAATTAAAGTAGTTATGATTTTTTGTTTCTAGTTTTAGCTAGGCAAAATAAAGTTACTCAAACATAACGTTAAGAAAAGCAATCCTGTAGCATGTAACTGTTACTGCAAGTAGTGAGGAATCTTTAAAATAAGTGACCTTCAGCTCCCACCTAATTGAGAGACTCCATTCCACTGAGCAGAGAGACCACCCAGGTCCATTCAATTTTGATATATGCATCCCTGCTAAGCAGTGGCAAAGGGCTTTCCAAGAAAAAGATAAGGCATGTTTGAGAATTCAACATAAAGCTTCTCTTCAGCAAGCAAACATCAGCTCAGTTAGGGAGAGGCAAAGCCTCTAGCAACAAAATTCTGAGATAGTGAAGGGGCTCTCAAAACCCATCTTTAACAGAAGCATGATGGCCCAGCCTGGTGGCTGACGCCTATAATCCCAGCACTTTGGGAGGCCGAGGAAGAAGGGTCGCTGACCAGCCTGGGCAACACAGCAAAGCTCCATCTCTACAAAACGCTACTTTTCTCTAGTTCCAGTTATTCAGGAGCCTGAGTTGGGAGGATTGCTTGAGTCCAGGTGTTCAAGACTGCAGTGACCTATGATTGTTCCACTGTGGTCCAGCCTGGGGGACAGAGTGAGACCCTATCTCAAATAAAACCAAAAACTATAAGCATGAAAGAACTACTCCACCTTCCTCCTGGACAATCTCTTCACTGAGCACCTACTCTGCATTCGTTGGATTGGGCAGGACTAACGATAATCCTCTCACAGGGTTTATAATCTGAGATAAAATACTTCGGAACAACTAATTCAGCAACACCCTGTATTACGCAGAGCTTGACAGGAGTTCCTCATGACAAAATAGCAGGTCATAGCAGTAAGTAAAAATTATACAGAGGAGGTCACATTATAATTCCATGACTCCACTCCGACCCTTGCCAGTGTGGAAGGGATGAAATATGTCCCTAAGATTGCTGGTGGCATCTAAAGGCACATTTTAGTCCCTGAATGATGCGACAAAGGTTTTCAGGTGAGCCTATAAAAAACTACTCAACCTAACTGCACAAAACAAACATCATTCCATAATGCTTCCAGGGGGAAAAAATGCTCTAAATTGAAGGATCCATATAACCTCTTCAGGGCTCTTCTGCCTAAGGCTTCCTTCTCTTCTTACTCTACACGTTCTCCTTGGGGGAGGAGCCTGGCTATTCCTATTATTTTAATGATTCTGCTATATTCCATGCTCTGACCCATCCACCTGCATTTTGGTCCTTCAGACGTGCCATACTCTCTCTCACCTACCTCAAATACTCTTCACCCCTTCTTCTAACTCCTATCCATCCTTCAGATGAGATACCACTTCATGGTGGAAGCCTCAACTGGACAACCTCAGCCCTAAGTTCAAGTCCAGTGTCCCTCCAGAGTGCTCCCATAGCACCGAATACTTCCTCTCACAACTCTGCTCAAGTCATACCTTGGGGTAATTACCTATTGACTGTCTCCCACTGGATGCGGATGAAATGAGAAACCAATGACCAATCAGAGACAGTTTGAACGTCATAGGGTTCAGTATGTAATCTATGTGCCAAATCATCAGTCTCCTGCTTCCTTGTCATTAGTTAAGATACAAGACTTTTCAAACCACACCCTGCTTTCTACCCTCTTTTTAATCTAGAGCAACGTGAGAGAGGGGTACAGGAGAAGAGTCAAATCCAACGTTTTAACCCTTACCATTTAAGGACTATTTTAAAAGGTAACAGAAAGATCTGATTGATTTAACAGTGGGGTCTAATTAGTGAGATATAACACCTCCTCAGCCATCAGAAAATTAAACAAAATAAAAAAACAAAGAACCATGACATTGTACAATACCCAAGTAATAGTGGAGGTCTGAAGCCTCTGTGTCCCAAGACAATAGAGAACAGAAGGAAGAGAGCAGCATCTTCACAAAGGGGGAAAAACTGAGGTGTCATCCACACAGCAAAAGCCTTCCAATAAAGCAAGGGATGAGGAACTTTAGAAAGGACGTCAGTCATACCCAAGCTGTTGCTCAAGAGCAAGAAGGCTTCAAGAGAAGAAAGGGGACTTGGAAAAATGCTTAAAAGTAAGGGAAACTGCCATCTACTAGATGTCTTTCAAGAGTAGCAATAAAAGGTTTGCTGTGGGCTGGTCAACACATTGTCACGCAATATGCATTTAGTGAGTAACAGGAGAAGCAATTTGACCCTGGTTGTTCCACCTGGCCCACAGATGGCTGTTGGGCTCTCTATAAACTGAATATTATGACAAGAGTTGCAGGGAACCTTATGCAAAGCTTAAAACTAAGCTCAATATCTTAGAATACAGTGGTTATATAGTCCTGTGTTTCCAATTCCTTTAAAAAAGTACCCTATCCTTAAATTACAAGGGGCAGGACGCACACACACACACACACACACACACACACACACACGAGCGCGCGCGGGGACCACACAGAACAAGTACAAGACAGAACCAGCTCTCATGGGAGGACAGCCTTACATCACTGCTCCCTCGGGCCTCAGGCCTTAGCAAGCCTCTTTCAGCAATGTGCAATACAGGGATCAACAACTCAACAGCAGACAGAATGCTGACATGCTGCTATAAACTTTCATAATAATAAATGATCTTGCTCTCTTTGGGCCAAATTTTTGTTATCAGTTTTCTTCGCATTGACAACATCATATATTCAATTTCTTTGCTTGCCTTAGCACACGTTACTGTCCTTCCACCCCAAAACCTATTAAGAGGGTTCTCAGAGAATGAGGATTTGAAGCTTCGGCAACCAAGAATGCTAGCACCTAGCTAATATACATGAACATCAACCTCTTTAAATTTTAAAGAGGTTGACCATTGGGTCAGAAAGCTCACTACAGCTGAAAGAGATTCTTCAAGGAAGTATGAGTGGGTATCTTACCTCTTAATTCTATCCTTTACAAAAGACTTTATATAGCCCTGGCCATCTATGTAGGCAGGAAGAAACACATCTAAATCAAAAGCTACTCAGAAAGGTAGAGAGGGAGAAGTGAGGAAGAACAACCCCAAACTTGGCTATACATTTCAGGAAAAAGGCAATGCTAGCTATACACAGAGGAAGGAGGACACAGAAACACGACGAAGACACGGGCAGAGAAGAGTAAAAATAAATAAATAAAATTAATTAATAAAAGGAGTTAGCCACATAAGTTCCAGTCTGTGCATTAATCAAGACTTAAGGTAGTTTCTCTTATTTTTGTTTTGTGTATGATAGGAGAAATAAAAGATCTTCATGGTATAAATGCTCATCTGCCCAAACTTTTCCTTTGGAAAATTTTCCCTCGCCTCACAAACTCAGGTATATTGCCCCAAGATTTATTGCTGAATTACCTAATCCTAGGCACAGTATACAACTCTAGCACAAGAGAAGAAGGCTGTCACATGATTCTGGCCTGACACCCCCTCAACAGCAACAATTGCCAAAGTGCACAGGCCTCCAAAACTAGAAGGTTATGTCCCAAACTGTGTAAGTTGCAGTATCAAAAGAAACACTGCTCACAATCACTGGTGTCACCAGAATCCCTGTCCACTGCTTTCTCAGTTGTTTATTAACAAAAGAACCAAAGGACTTTTTAACAAAATCAACAGAGAACAGGGATGGGGACAAGGAGCCTGGCAAAAACGGGAATTCTGGAGGCCTAATGCAGATAGTCTACTTTTGAAAGGAAAGATTCCCTTCTCCTTAAAAAATAAAAAGCTAGGATCACGCCTGTAATCCTAGCACTCTGGGAGGCCAAAGCGGGTGGATCACTCAAAGTCAGGAGTTCGAAACCAGTCTGAGCAAGAGCGAGACCCCATCTCTACTAAAAATAGAAAGAAATTAATTGGCCAACTAAAAATATATAGAATAAAAAAATTAGCCAGGCATGCTGGCACATGCCTGTAGTCCCAGCTACTTGGGAGGCTGAGGCAGAAGGATCACTTGAGCCCAGGAGTCTGAGGTTGCTGTGAGTTAGGCTGACACTACGGCACTATAGCCTGGGCAACAGAGTGAGACTCTGTCTCACAAAAAAAATGAAAATGAAAATGGAAAAAAAAAAAAAAGGTTAGTAAAATACACGCCTGTATATAACATAGGCCTAAATATGTGGTTGCCAGCTAAGACCTTAAAAGGTTCTTAGAAGGGAACATACTCAGACCCACAAAATCCAGGACTGCCACTAAAAACAATGTTTATATGCTTCTCCAGAACACCTCTGTGCGATACTCTGGTGCTGGAGTATACACAATCTGTAGAGTTGGGCATTATTAAAGAAACTTTTGACTTTTTAGCACTAAGCAAATATAAAGCTCCCTCTCCACCACAAAAGAATAGAATATTTCATGAATACATCTGTGCATTTGCTTCTCCAAGTAGGGGAATAACTCTCCCTAATCAGCAATCTATATCAAAAGCAAACTCTCACTGGGCTGATGGCATGCACCTGTTGTCCCAGGTACTCGGGAGACTGAGGCGGGAGGCTCCCTTGAGCCCAGGAGTTTGAGTCCAGCTCGGGCAACAGAGCTAGACCCTGCTCTTAGAGAGAGGGAGAGTGGGAGGAGAGGAGAGAGGGAGGAGAGAGGGAGAGAATTCTTACATGGAGGAATGCCAACAACTACAGCCATCAAAGACCTGCTGCTTGACTCAATTTGCTTAAAATCATTTACAGAGAGGAGAGACAGGTTAGAGTTTACTTTTCCTTTGCCTTACCACAAACATCTAAAGCAGCGAAAATTGAAACAAAACATACGGACACTACCTTCCATAAGTAGTACTGTGACATTAATTAAGTCGAAGACATATGTATGCAAAAGAAAGCTACCCTAAAGTGAAACCAAGAAAAAGTAGTTCAGAAAGAACAGGGCATCTGTTTAGCCCTTTTAGATAAAGAAAGATAAAAGATCAAAAACATGATACAAAATTTCATCAACAGTAACTTTGTACTCCATCAATTTTAACACATAAATGGTTTGGGGATTCCTGTTTGGCCTGCAAAACTGTCTGAGAACCATGCTTCACTCTGAAACTCTTCTTGTCTAGTCTTCTTGCCTTTCCCTCTCCCTTCACAGGTATCAGACCTACCCGAGGGTCTGAAGACTCTACTGGCCCTCAGGGTATTCCAGCTGCCTTCTCTCTCCCTTTGTATTTCCCAGGCATTTCCCCCAATAAAACTCTTAAACTTCTAACCCTATCTTAGGGTCACTTCTAGGAGGAGTCAAACTACACACCTGCGTTGCTGCCATTTCCACAGGGCACTAAGGAAGGGACCCTGGAGTCTTACAGTTCTCACTTCAGCACCACACAACGGAAAAACTTTACCCAAGACAATTACTTCTTAGACTTGCCCAGTGGAATTAAGCCCTTGTAAGCCGACAGGCCTTGATATTCTTGTTTAACAGACACCATCAGCAGTTTTGAGATGTCTGTCCTCAGGTCTGAGACAAGCTCCCACTGAAGGCAAGTGCCAATAATACGGGAGAAATAGGTATGTTGTGTCAAATCAATACGGCAAGGTGTGTAAAAGGCCTTACCTCTGTCATGCCTGAAAATACAACACTGACTCATGCTAGAAACATCTTTTGCATTTATACACCACCAAACATGGAGCTGTACACTGATAACCAAGATCTAAAAAATGATAACATTATTTGACAGAGAGACAATGGAGTCAGGTCAAGCAAAAACAAGCCAAAGCAAAAGTCCTATTCCAAAGTATGAGTGACCTTTTGTATTCAGAAGACAGATTCCGACAACAGTTACTATGAGACTCAAACTCAGTTCCTAAGCGGGCCGCAGAACCAGTGTGGAAAAGCTCTATTATTTCAGTCCCACAACCCCAATCCCAGCACCAGCTCAGGCTTTCAGATAAGGTGCAGGTGAGATTCTGAGGTAAATACAAGGGACTGTTTTCAGAATCAGTCGGAAAATTGCACTGTGTCATTTGTCCTAAATCGTCTCTGCTCCACTGTACTTAGGGCATACATGTATTAAAATGACTGTATCAACCTGCCCTTTCCAGCCAGCAGGACACCCAAATATCAGCTCAGCATTATTTTTCAATCAGCATGGTGATAAAACATTGTTATAAAACAGGAAAGAGAGGGAGAAATCTCTTAGAGTTCCCTGAAATTTTCAAAGAAAAAAAATAACCACATGCTTTGTTTTGCAAGACACCCCCCCCCCCACTTTATTCTTGGTTTAGGATGTTAAGCTCTTAATGACAAAGAAGCCAAGCCCCTTTGGCTAGTATATCACATCTAGAGCAAATCAGAGTCATACTTTGATTTTAACCAAGCATGACAACAAGGCAATTGAGTAGCTTTCCAAACTACCAGAGCAGCAGCACTACCCTGCATAGGCTGGTGTTAAATCAGCACTTCATAAATTGTGCAGGCGTCTGCCCAGTTAGATGATCCCTCTATGCAGAACCGGCAGTCTAACATTGGCTCTCACAGCATTAAAAATCGTCACTCTGCTAACCCAACTCACTGTTCAGACGGGTCTTCTTGAATGCAGCCTTTATTACAATCTCACTGCTGCTTCCTACACTGAAGGAATACCATGTTTTTAAGCCAGGAGTTCTTCTTTCTCGCTTTATTGTAATCAGGGGGTCTTGCAACGACCCCAATGCTGTTACAAAAAGCACGATGCTTTATAACAGTAAAGCTTCTGGAAAACCCAAACAAAAGACACGTCATCCGGTGACGTCAGCCTATATACAGTTCTGTGTGGTCGCAGCACATAAGCAAATCCATTCTTGTGCCGTTTCTCAGAAAAGCTTTTCAGTAAATGCACTCATGCTGCTCCAGGAGCTCTTCTCTGCAACAAGCCGCCCATCTGCCATCAACAAGTTAAGACCGAGAGAACTAACGGCTGCGGAAAGGGGAGACTGACGCTTTGATTAACCAGCTGAGCAGTTAGAGGAGGAGAAAATAAATAACTTACATTCAAAGCTGATTTAGGGGATCAGAGCGGTCACAGTAAATGAAGTCGATGCTTTCCAGAGGAATATCCTAAGGAAAAAACAACTCACCCTGGTGGATTCAATTTTACTCGGAAAGCCTGAGACACAGAAAACAGGAAACTGGTCAAAGGCTCCTACATGTTAGAGCCTTTTACAGACTCACTGCGTTGAGTCTAATAACCGCGACTGAATGCAGCCTCCAATGTGCTCAGAAGAATGGGTAAGTCTGTGCATTTATTTATACGCCTTTTACAGTCAACAAGGAATCATGCCTTTAAAATAAGCTGCTGAGTTCACATCTTATGAGGGAAATCACTGTCACATCTTTGGATTTTGAGGTTTGAGCATATATCACTGATGGTAAGGACATGTTTTATCTTCTTTTTAAATGGTTTAAATTTTGTTCTAGTCACACCAACAAGGGTAATTTTTCTGCAGTAAACGAAAAATAAGTCATATGCAGTAAAATCTTTCGCCATAATGTTGTTTTTTTCAATAGCCCATATGTTCTGCTGAAAAATATCCTGTCTTCTTGTTTTCCCTAAATTATATTCTGCAGGCTTACATTTCAAGTGGCCATTAGGGGCCCCTATGCTGGCAGCAATATATGCAATGAGTATGGTTTTAAAAATGCTGCCTGCCCTGGGTATGGCGTGTCCACCCAAATGCCGCTGCGAGAAGCTGCTCTTCTACTGCGACTCTCAGGGCTTCCACTCAGTGCCAAACGCCACAGACAAGGGCTCTCTGGGCCTGTCCCTGAGGCACAATCATATCACAGAGCTTGAAAGAGATCAATTTGCCAGCTTCAGTCAACTTACCTGGCTCCACTTAGATCACAATCAAATTTCAACAGTCAAAGAAGATGCTTTTCAAGGACTATATAAACTTAAGGAATTAATCTTAAGTTCCAACAAAATATTTTACTTGCCAAACACAACTTTTACCCAACTGATTAACCTGCAAAATTTGGACCTGTCTTTTAATCAGCTGTCATCTCTGCACCCAGAGCTCTTCTATGGCCTTCGGAAGCTGCAGACCTTGCATTTACGTTCCAACTCCCTGCGGACCATCCCAGTACGCCTGTTCTGGGACTGTCGTAGTCTGGAGTTTCTGGATTTGAGCACAAACCGTTTGCGAAGTTTGGCTCGCAATGGATTTGCAGGATTAATCAAACTGAGAGAGCTTCACCTAGAGCACAACCAGCTGACGAAGATTAATTTTGCTCATTTCCTACGGCTAAGCAGTCTGCACACGCTCTTCCTACAATGGAACAAAATTAGCAACTTGACATGTGGGATGGAGTGGACCTGGGGCACTTTAGAAAAGCTAGATCTGACTGGCAATGAAATCAAAGCCATCGACTTGACTGTGTTTGAAACGATGCCGAATCTTAAAATACTCCTCATGGATAACAACAAGTTAAACAGCCTTGATTCCAAGATCTTAAACTCCCTGAGATCCCTCACAACCGTCGGCCTCTCTGGCAATCTGTGGGAATGCAGCGCCCGAATATGTGCTCTGGCCTCCTGGCTGGGCAGTTTCCAAGGTCGGTGGGAGCATTCCATTCTGTGCCACAGTCCTGACCACACCCAGGGAGAGGATATTCTAGATGCAGTCCATGGATTTCAGCTCTGCTGGAATTTATCAACCACTGTCACTGCCATGGCTACAACTTACAGAGATCCAACCACTGAATATACAAAAAGAATAAGCTCATCAAGTTACCATGTGGGAGACAAAGAAATCCCAACTACTGCAGGCATAGCAGTTACTACCGAGGAACACTTTCCCGAACCAGACAATGCCATCTTCACTCAGCGGGTAATTACAGGAACAATGGCTTTACTGTTTTCTTTCTTTTTTATTATTTTTATAGTGTTCATCTCCAGGAAGTGCTGCCCTCCCACTTTAAGAAGAATTAGGCAGTGCTCAATGATTCAGAACCACAGGCAGCTCCGATCCCAAACACGACTCCATATGTCAAACATGTCAGACCAAGGACCATACAATGAATATGAACCCACCCATGAAGGACCCTTCATCATCATTAATGGTTATGGACAGTGCAAGTGTCAGCAGCTGCCATACAAAGAATGTGAAGTATAATACCTACCCGTCATCAAAAAATCACATCAGATAAGTAACCTATTTTACATAGTAGAGGCTAAATACATATCTAATTTTTACCAATGGTGACATTAAGCCTAATTTTCCAAACTAAGTGGAGACTTAGTTTTTGAAGTGTTAAAGTATTTTTAATTTTTTAAATGAAACCATATTTTAAGTGTTAAATGAAGCAATGCTCACATTAATTTGCACTCCTGTTGTAAAGTCTTTAAAATGCTTACTTCAAAATAAGATGTTTCCTGTATGTAATTATATAATATTGTGTGTAAACATTTACACTAAGGTCTCCATATGCTATTTTTTTTTCTACTGAAAACAGTTTGGAAGAAGCTATGGAGCAGAAACAGATATGGATCAATACCTGTTTGATCACTGCTCTCCATCCCATGTACCACAACTAGCTAGCTGTTTAAAAGGAGACTTAGCAAAGTTCTCTTGTATGATAATTTGGTATTTACTCAAATCTTCAATCTACTACCAGTGTGGGAAGTAGAATTTCATGTATGCTGAAGACTGGTAAATATTAAACACTCTCCCTTCCAGAGTTTTTGCCTGGGTTAGTAGATATTATCAAAGACCACATCATGAAATCAGAACTCCTTATGTAATTCTAATAAGCTGAGTGACTCTTTAATATATTTAAGCAATGAATCCAGCAATTGTGAAAAGGTCTCATTACAATGAAATCAATACTAAATAATTACACTGATTTCTTTTCATACATCTCTAGTTTGACTTATAATGGACATGTTGATTTTTGTGGCATTTAGGCAACTGTATTAAACTAGTATTAAAGTACCATTTTACTAATTAATTTACTAAATCCTATATTTACATTTATAATGTGAAAAAAGATTTAAAAATTATTTTGGAGAGAAAAGAGATAAACGGAGTTAATTTAACAATCCTGACATGCTCCCTCCAATTTGAAAGCACACACACAAACACATACACTTTTTCTCTCAACTGTCACGATCAAAGATGCCTTGACAAAGGGGTTTAAACCTCTTTCTTCTGCCTTTTCCTGATTTTCAAACCTCAAAGAGCCAAATTAAAAATAATTGGCTAGCAACAGGCATAAACACCAATTTTCTCATAATACAGTATCAAGGAACCGTGAAAAAAATCACTTTCTAAATATTATATGCTAAATTTTGACCTTTTAATAAAGATACATATTCGTATTATAAGCATAGTTCCTTCCAAGTGAAGGGACATCTCACTGGGGCTGATCTGATGGTGAACAACTCGACATGCCTGTGCAGCCACACAGTGGCAAACGAGGGCATGAAAACGAAAGGCAGATTTTGAGATCTGACTCCCAGGTTAGCTGAAGTTACAAGGCAGCCAAGAATGATTATACACAATCTGCACCAAGCAGGGCAAGGCCCCAGGACCTGCTGCTGGAAAGGGAAAGGGGGGAGGTTCTCCACTGCAAATACAAACATTCCGTAATTAACAAATTATAAGGATGCCACATTTTTCATGCAGAAAAGAACCACAAGTATTCAGTTTCTTTCATTATGATTTTTAAAGAAACACTATGACATATTTGGGATTTAGATGCAAGTTACCCATTCACACAGAATTTTCCCATAAGTAAGGTTCCATATATGCATCAAACTGTGAAATCAGAGCCCTAACTTGATATTTTTTAAATGAGCATTTTTATAACTGCCATTTATTATATGTAGAAAAAAAGCATTAACTCCTTAGAGGAAACCACTACCATAAAAAAAAAAAAGTTATCTTTTCCTTATCGTGAACATTAACATGATATCCTTCATTCGGGGCATATTTTCTTCCCAGTTTTGATTGACTCAAAAACATGTTAAGACAGTTTAATACATAAGATTTAATTAAATTTTTCTTTTTTGATATGAAGAGAAGGGTACCTCAGTATCCTTTACCTAACATGTCTCAGTGAAAAGCAGACAAGATCACAAATTACAGTAAAAAATGTGCTCTCTACATTTTTAAGGGTGGGTAAGATTGGTCTGTCAAAGTCTCAACCTAGTTCACTTCAGTTAATCTTGAGGGGTGAGCATTTCCTCTGCTGCTAAACCAGACCCTGGGCTTGTATGGGCAGAGACAGAGGCTGATTTTACAGCACAGAGAGCAGGGCACTACTTCCCCACAGGGGGGATGGACCAGAAGCCCCTATGACAAACGAGAGCTCCATGAGCTAAAATTTATCAACCCACTTACGAGGATGACCAAAGCCATTTGTCAGGTGACGGACAGCTTGGTCACAACACAACTGTGTCCTGAGCACACGGGATTCCATCAGCCCTGAAGGATAGCAGAAGAATATTTTCCATCATTTCAAACCACAACTAAAATTAATTCAAACTGCAAGAAGGTTAAGAAATCCCCTTCTTTGGCTGGGAATCCCTACATTAATCCTAAAGGACCATCAGTTGGCAAAATCCTTCACATATGTGGAAAGGCCAGCCATTTAGTAATTCAGGGGAAAAGCACAGCCAAGGCCACCGAGGCATATTTCCAGTTTGAAAAATAATTGATTTTTTTTTTTTTGCCCTCCATTTTTTTGGTAATGCCCTCTGAGAAAAGTGAATGACAGTGCCAAACAAGTATTTTCCTTTCTCATTTAAAACAAAAACTCTCTTAATTGCTTATAGAAGGCAGGGTTCCATTTAATTTTTGTCTATTTTTGTTTCGGAATCAGAAAGGTTTGAAGATAAGACTGTTAGTCATCTGTGCTTTCTTTACCAACTGACTAGGGTAGAACAGCATCACGGCAACACTGCAGATCCTAGTAACACAATGTTAAGGCTGTTGTTTTTTGGCAGGGTTTTGTTCTCTTCACCACCACCACCACTCACCCCTCCTTTCTCCCCCCCATTTTCAAGGTTAGAGGAAAATGACCATCAAAAACGGGAAAAATAATTCTCTCTCTGGAAAAAGGAAAGCTAAAGAAGACTATGATACCATACCCACCTAGAAACCAAGAACTACTTTGGAATGATTTATATGCATTTCTGTAGCTTGCCAGGGATTTCAATCACCTTTCTGAAAAGAGAATGGGCTGGTAAATTTGTGAATCCACACACAACTCTGTGAATACCCACTGCCAACATCAAAAAGCAAAGATACTAATTTTTTAAGCCAAAAATCTGTACTAACACATGTAATTTCTTAATGTGCCTAAGTTAATTTCTATACCAATTCAATGAATGAATTGATTGAACTTCCCAACTCCACTAATTATTAAAATCCATCTGCTTATTCTAATGCTAGTCACCAAGAGCTAGACTCCATCTTTCCAATAAAAAATGAGCCCTGTATAGCACTAGGTCTGAATCCTAAAATTCTAAACAGGCAAATCATTTTCTTCAGGCATGTTTTCTATATACACAGCTATGTGGGGAAAAGCTATAAATGCCCTGTTCTCTTTCTGAAGTGTGGATATCAATATAAAATTTTTAAACGAGTATTTTTAACAGCTGACTTACATGATCATTTTTCTAACACAGCAATACAGTAACAGACCTATCTCAAAAGTCTGTTTTGGGACACACTTTTCATTATTGGTTAAAGCCCTTGAGCCAGAAAAAGGCAAAGACAATAAGGCCCTCCATACATAATTAAATATTTCTCTATCTAACCTGGGGCAAACTCAAGAGTACTTGAATAAGGCCAAAAACAAATAGAAAATGACTGTTTAAGCTTTCATTCTGCCATTGCAAACATTTGGAAACTTCTGCAACTCCTCCAACTAACCTTTTCTTCCTTGATTAAAAAAAAATCTCATATATAGACTATTTAGTGAACCTTCCTATCAACACTGAGACTGGAAACTAAAAGTATAGTCCAAACACATTGTGTTCATTCACCTTCAAGAGCCATTTTTTGAGGGGTGGGAGGTGGGCAGATGGGTTGGGGTGGGAAAAAAATATAATGCAGGAGGTCTTGGGGGGAGGGTAACATAAAGTGCAGTGTACAGGAAAGTTTTGTTATTAAAATTGTGTATACTGTAAAAAGTCAATGTCTCTATTTTTTTTTTTTTACTTTTCCTTGATAACCTATCAATTTTGACATGTGCAACTTGAAAAGCCATTTGTGACAGATACAGAAATCCTGAATGAACAGTTGTTTTGTACCATGTTCCTCTACAATATCAAAGGTGTCGGTTGAAAAAAGATGGCAGCTAATCATCACCTGTCTTCATTCAGAGAGAGGCAAAATTAGGCTAAGAAGGAAGTAAAGATAAAGGGACAGTGGATGGGAGGCCTAAGCCATCGTGTAATAAGAAGCTGCTCTGTCACAAGCCTTAGCAAGTGGACAAACAGCTGTTCCAGGCTCACAGGCCCTGGGGTTGGCTATACCTCTCCCAATCCTCTGCCACCACAGCCTGGGGAGCTTCAGAAAGGCGTCCAATTGCCGGTACCTAGGAAACAGCAACTTGGCCTCTGCCTCGGAGCTTAGATCCCAGCAGCAACTTGCACACCACTCCTAAAAAGAAAGCCCACAGGTGCTGAAGCACTGGGACCATTAGGATCTTTACATGACCTACTCTACCCCTCATGCCAGCTCAGTGAATACCGATGGGGAAAGGAAGAGAAGATCTTTAACTGCAGTTGACCCTTTAAGGATGTTGGGGGTGGTTAGGGATCCCAACCCCCATCCCCCACACAGAGTCGAAAATCTATATATCTTACTGGTAATGTAAATAAACAACACATACTTCATATGTTATATGTATTATATACTGTATCCTTACAATAAAGCTAGAGAAAAGAAAATGTTAAGAAAATTGTAAAGAGGAGAAAATACATTTATTATTCATTAAGTGGAAGTGGAGGATCACAAAGGTTTTTATGCTTAGCGTAGTCTTCATGTTGAGTAGGCTCAGGAGGAGGAGGAAGAGGAGCGGTTGGTCTTGTCGATTGGGGTGGCAGAGGTGAACGGAAATCTGCGTGTAAGTGGACCTGAACAATCCAAACCCCTATCATTCAAAGGTTGACTATGATGTCCTTGCTTGGCATAGATAAACATCCCCAGGACAGCAGCTGTACCTGGGCAGCACTGGGGCAGAAACTGCCCTAGCCTCCAGGAGCTGACTGCCGAGAGTCTGCCATACTTGCCTGGATGCACTTATTGCTTCTCCAGCCCCCAAGCAGCATGGGGGAATAAACAAGGCCACCCTCTGTCCAGTGCCCAGAGATGCGGGGATCAGAGAGGCTAAGAGAGCTTTCACACCAGCAATTTCAGCAGTAACTAGGACAGAGGCAGGAGGCACATCACACAATTTTACTGTCAAACTCATCCTATATGCACTAGAGGGCACAGGTGATGGTGCTTTTAAATTGCACAAAAAGAACAAATGCCTACACTTGATAGACACTTGATAGAGTTAAAGGCAGAGCTTATTAACATAATTCTCGCACATTTTAATCTTGAAAATCCCATGTAAAGCTACATCTGATTTCTTTATCAGTTATTCTAATTAATTTTGACTGTAGGCCACAGCATTCTCAGGTTGCCACTCAAATATATAATAGATTTCTTCAAGGTCTGTTTAAAAAGATTTTTTCCTTACTTTAAATATATCTAACCAGCTGGGTACTCAAGTCTCTCTTAGAGAGACAAAATGTACTACAAATTGTCTTTTACAAAGAGAGAAGGGCAAAAGAGGTGAAAGACATGGCTATTACAAACATCTCTCAGCATGAGTTTGACCTTCCTCCTCACTAGTGGATGTTCTGGGAACAGTCTTAAGGACAGATCTTGAACCTCCCCTTCCACCATCTGAAAGGGATAGTAAAGAGCAAGAAATCTCCAAAGGCAAGTATAAGAATGCTCACTATCCTGCAAATCCCACAAACTAAAATACCATCCCTCTATACACAAAGCCCAAGAGCAAAGCCTAGCCCAAGGCCTCCAACTCAGGAAGTCCTGCTAGAGACCCAGCACCAAGGGGCACCTGCGAACAGTCCTGAGAGGCAGAGGCCAATGGCTCATCCCTCACTGTGTAACCAGATTTTAAAACTACAGCCCCAGAGGCAATTCCCAAAGCCTTTTTACAGCTTTCAAGAGACTTTACCAAGAACCCTGCAGAAGAGACATAAAAATGTCAAACATTAACTTTACTGAATATCCATTCACAATTGTGTTTATAGCATAAGAACTCCCTCCATAGGCCCTGGTACCCCCTTCCCCAAAAAAGGAGTTATAAAATCTCTATGTTGCTTTTCATGGAAAGTCATCAGACAAAAACTCTATAGCCATTTATATTAGCTCACCTGTTTCAACATCACAAAGGCCAGAAAAGTTCCCTTGATGAACAAAAAACATTTCCCATTGCTTAGCTGTAAAATACATGAAAAGCAACCACTCGCCCCCCCCAAAAAAAAACCTCTGAAAACAATGTATTTATCATTTACATATAAACTACTTCTATAGAGTTAAAGAAACTTAGAAAAATACATTCATATGTACAAAATCGTTGAAATAAAGATATAAAAAGATCAAAGGCAGGGATTCTTAACCCCAAGGGTCCAGGATATGTTTCAGAGGATGTATGAACCTCTTGACATAATAATGCAATATTATTCGTGAGTCCAGAGCTTTCACCAGATCCTCAAGAGTTTTGATAAATCACAAAATAGGGTTAGGAAGCCCTAGTAGAGTAATGAAATAGTTATTTCAAGTATACACCAATTTGGCCCTGATCTTCCTAGTAGCCACTGGCAAAGAATAAGACCAACAGCTTTCACGTGATAAAGAAGTAGAGACACTTAAGTGCAAAAAGTCTGTGAATTATTTATAGAATGGAAACAGTTGTAGGAAAAATAAGGAAACAAGTCAGAATGTATCTCTAAGGAGGTTCTGGAAAAGAGGTAGCCCTGTTCTTCATGTCAGCTCTTGATAAAAGCTCAGGGTAAGGAGCCTTACACAAACATGCTGCGCGCTGTGTGATGACCTAACCTTTGTCATGTCCCAAGGCTGGTAGGGACTAGAAAGTGTGCAGGAATGACTGAGCCCCCTCTGAGAAGAACAGCTCATGTTTCCTCCTTATCACATCCCTGAGACCCACACTTACGTGTTCCAACACATAGGGGACACCCAGTAATATTTACTGCGTTGCATCACAGATCTTCTAGACTACGAGTACAATTTAAAATTAAAAACCTCTTTCACTAATTCAGTAACAAACAGAAGCACATATCATACAACATCTCTGGTTGGGCTAATGACAATCATAAGTCTTCTTTGGGTAACAATCTATAAGATGACAACTATTTCCTAAGAAGGAACACATTTAAAAAAAATAATGCCATCGGCCGGGCGCGGTGGCTCACGCCTGTAATCCTAGCACTCTGGGAGGCCGAGGCGGGTGGATAGCTCAAGGTCAGGAGTTCAAGACCAGCCTGAGCAAGAGCGAGACCCCGTCTCTACTATAAATAGAAAGAAATTAAT
>CAUYRT010081916.1:0-16419 GCA_963574885.1 Lepilemur ruficaudatus
TAGATTTTTAAATGTAACAAGATAAGTCAACTTGAGTGGTAATATATTTTGGGAAATCAGCTCACTATAAATTGTGACTGTAAACATTATACTGTAAATGCTTTGTAGTTTTCCCCCAATAAAAAAGAAAAAAAAAAAATAAAAAAAAAAATAAAAGGGAAGTAGAAAATAAAAAAAAAAAAAAAAAAGTCATGTGTAATGTAATGTCCTGAATGGGGAATAATTCCTGTCTTCTCTCAGAATGGACACGCAACAGATTTTAGAAATAAGGGCCGGGTTCAGTTGCTCACACCTGTAATCCTAGCATTCTGGGAGGCCGAGGCGAGAGGATGGTTTGAGGTCAGGAGTTCGAGACCAGCCTGAGCAAAAGCAAGACCCCATCCGTCTCTACTAAAAATAGAAAAAATTAGGTGGGCATGGTGGCTCATGCCTGTAGTCCCAGCCACTTGGGAGGTTGAGGCAGGAGGATCACTTGAGCCCAGGAGTTTGAGTTTGCTGTGAGCTAGGCTAATGCCATGGCACTCTAGCCTGGGCAACAGAGAGAGACTCTGTCTCAAAAAAAAAAAAAAAAAAAGGAAAGAAAAAGAAAGAAACAAGAAACACTGTTTTATTTAAATTTTATTATCTTATTCTGACCCATCTTCTTGCATTATGCTAAGTTGTTTTTGCCCATTTCTGTTTATGTTTTATAAATATTTGACAACTTTATTTTTTGATTATTCACTTACTGAGTCTCCACATTTTTCTGAGAAGTTGAGCACTTCGTTCCGTTAATCGTTTTCACTGCTCTTCTTTATTTCAGAGCCTTTTATCTCTGTTGAAACTAGCCTTTGGAGGAGATGGAAAACATCGCCTGGCATTACAGTCAGTGTCCTGCTTGCAGCAGCTGTGCACATATTTAAGAAACAGACTTAACTTTCACCGAGATCCAGGTTTTTTCTCTAATAAACAGGGTATTTATTTTTATTTATTCATTAGCTACTGGCATTATTTGCAGATTCTTCTAAGAACTCCCCATTATACTTACTGTATATACATTTTCACAACATAAACTCCCCATTCCTAAATTAATCTCATTGTCATCTTTGAATACAAACTGTGTGAATGATAGAATCACCATGCACCTTAATCTCGTGCTGTTTTTTTGTTTGTTTTTATAAGAGACATTTACGAAGTGTTTTTGTTGTGTCTTCCAGATTTGTAGAGATTCTATATAAACAGAGTGTTGTTGGAACTTAGGGACTAGGATTCTGACTATGGCTATTCATGTGGGACTTTGTGCATTTTAGAAGGTTTTATATTGTGTTAATAAATTGGTTTGAAAAATATTGAATTTTGCTATTTTTATGCAACTTGTGATGTAGTCAGGTATTATAGCAATGCTAGACTTTTCAGAGAAAAAGCACCACCTAATGGCCAAATAGAATACCAGCCTGGCCTTGACAAAACAATATTTACAATTTAGGATTTCCGTGTGCTTATGCTTATACAAAGAGCATTGAAATTCAGATATAAAATTGCAGTCATTTGTCATCATGTTTTGCAGCTAATCCCTATTTGGTTGGGAGCTTCACTGATGCTGTGCTACTGGAATATTTATGTTTTATGATGGCTTTATTATGATCTTAGAGGGTATGGGGCTTCCTCATTAATATTCTTGAGGAGGTATGGCATTCTGCAAATGACTTATAACAGAGAGCTTCTGGTACCTCATATTTCAACAGAAAAAGAGTTCTAATGTTGATAAAAATAGTTGATATCTCTGAAGATTTATTCATGTATTAAATATTTATCACTTACTATATGCCAGCTAATAGCTGATATTCTAGCCTTTGGTGGGAGGGAATGTATCCCTGAACAAACAGATAAGATCCCAGCCCTTACATTTTAGAAGGCTGAGGACAGGTAATAAATAATCAAATTTGTTTGAGATAAGGAAAAGTACTCAAAGGAAATAGAAGGGTGACATGATGACAGAACATGATCAAGGAAACACACCTTACTTTAAGTAGGATGATCAGGGAAAGGCTGTCTGACGAGGTGACCTGAAGGGTGAAAAAGAACCATCCACTTGAAGGGCTGTACGAAGAGTGTTCCAGGGAAAGTCAGAGGCCTTAAGACAGCCATGAGAGTGATATGCTTGAGCAGTAAAGCCCGTGAGAGTGGAGTACAGTAAGCTGGAGGGGGGGGGGCAATGCAGTGAGATCGGAGAGGGAGGTAGGGGCCAGACTATATTGAGGCTTATAGATCTTTGTAAGGATTTTGTATTTTCTTTGAAGTGAGGTGAGAAGTTCTTACAGAGTTTTCTCTTTCTCTGTAAATGCCTTTACTACCTAATTCTTTTTTTAAATTGTGGTAATATATATAAATAACATAAAATATACCATTATAACCAGTTTTAAGTGTACAGTACAGTGGCATTAATTACATGTACAATGTCATGCAATCATCACCGCTCTGTTTCTAAACGTTTTTCATTACCCTAGACAGAAACTCTGTAATCATTAAGCAGTGACTTCCCATTTCCCCTTTCCCCAAGCCCCTGGTAACCTCTAATCTATTTTCTGTCTCTGAATTTGTCTATTCTAGGTATCTCATATAAGTAGAATCATATAATATTTGTCCTTTTATTTCTGGTTTGTTTTATTTATAATGTTTTCAGACTTTATCCACATTGTAGCATATGTCAGAACTTCATTCCTTTTTATGGCTGAGTTGTATTCCACTGTATGTGTATCCTACATTTTGTTTATTCATTCATTTGTTGATGGACATGTGCGTTGTATTTACCTTTTGGCTATTGTGAAAAATAATGCTGCAGTGAACATTGGCATGTAAGTATCTGTTAGAGTTTCTGTTTTCATTTCTCTTGGGTGTATGCCTAGGAGTGGAATTGCTGTGTAATGTGGCAATTCTATGTTTAGCTTTTTGAGGAACCACCAAGTTATTTTCCACAGCAGCTACACCATTTTATAATATTCCCACCAGCAATATATGAGGCTTCCAGTTTTTCCACATCCTCATTAATACGCATTCATTTCTTTCTTTTTTTTTGGTTATAGCCATTCTATTAGGTGTGAAATGGTATGTCATTGTGGTTTTGATTTGCACTTTCCTGAAGACTAATGATTAATGACTAAGGATTCCCTAATAACTTTTCATGTGCTTTTTCTTCATATATCTTTTTACAGAAAGATCTATTAAAGTCCTTTGCCTGTTGGGTTATTTGTCTCTTTATTGTTGAGTTTTAGAAGTTATTCATATATTCTGAATATTAAACCCTTATTAGATATATGATTTGCAAATATTTTCTCCCATTCGATAAGTTGTCTTTATACTTTCTTGATAATGTTTTTCAGTGCACCAAAATTTTAAATGTTGATGAAGTCCAATTTATCTGTGTTTTATTTGGTTTGTGCTTTTGATGTCATATTTAAGAATCATTGCCAAATCCAAGGTCATGAAGATTTACACCTATATTTCTTGCTAAGAGCTTTATGGTTTTAGCTTTTATATTTAGGTTGTGGATCCATTTTGAGTTAATTTTTTACACAGGGTTTGATGTAGGGAATTCTCATTTTTAGGCAGAGGAGTGCATGATCTACTGTTGTTCTGGTTTGGTAATCTCTGATGTTGTAAGTGAATACCGGTGGCAAGTAGATTCCATCTAATCAGGTCAGTTAGATATAAACCTAACTGTGCTAAGTGAATACTTGCAGAAAAGGTTGATCTTTACTTTTAGTTTTACCCCTATAGAAGCATTTTTGTTATCTTAATTTTGTTAATTTTTAGAAGAGTGACACACAATTACTACATAATCAGTAGTCTATTTCTACTAAGGAATAATTTTATTCTTTTTTTGTTTTCCCAGACACAGTTTCCCAAAATTCTTCTTTGTCTTATTGTCATGAAGCAAGAGGTACTCATCATTCCCAGAATCCTTCTCCAGGAAGCAGTAGCCCTCGACCTTCTGTAGTTGGGCGCACAGGCCAGCGACTCAGAGGAGATGGTCAGGATTGGGATGCAGTGTCCTCTAGGTCAGCAGTCCCCAACGTTTTTGGCACCAGGGACTAGTTTCATGGAAGACAATTTTTCGATGGGACCGGGGATGGGGATGTGGTGTTGTGGGGAGGGGGAAGGTGGAGCACAGGCAGTGATGCCTGGCCTGGTTCCTAACAGGCCATGGACCAGGCCATGGCCTGGGGGTTGGGGACCACAGCTCTAGGTGAAGCACAGTTAACTTGTGTGTGTATTAATTTCAGAGGAAGATCATTATTTTTCCCTGTCTTTATAAAAATATTACCACAGATATAGGCCTTATGTTAAACCACTGGCTTTCATACTTTCTTCACCATGATCCACAGTAAGGATAAATAAATATTACATTGCAACTTAGTACACAAGCATATGTTCTGTGTGTGTATGTGTGTGTATGTATGTTTTGTCCACCAAAACAAAATGTTCACACACTAGTGCTCTGATTTCATGTTCTACACACTGAATTATACTTTCTGTTCCTTTCTACTTCATTTAAAAAGGAATGATGATTCTGACCCACTAAGCTGTTTTTACCGGCCATGACTGGAATATGATGTAGTTTAAAAGCATAACTTTAAATGGTAGATGAATTTTTGATGTATTTTAAAAACATTTTTGTAAGTCTAATCATAATTTAAATGCATACATGTTTACTATTAAAAGGAATGATTAGAGAATATTTTTAGAAAACCAGGACTCCTTCAAGGCATATGATTTATGGTATCTTATTTATTTGTGTAAACACAGATTTTCATTTACCAACTTTGCTTAAAGGGATTGGCATGGTATTTGTATGTTACCTTATCCTTAGGCTATAAACATCTTAAGAACGTATTAGTCTCTTCTTTATTCTCATTTTAAAAAATGTTTGGTAAGATGAACATTTGTCTGTTGCCGTGGTTATTTTCCTGTGATACTGCTTCTACTGCTACGAGCTAACGCCAATTCGTGCTTGCTGAGTCCATGATGTTATGCCTCATACTTTGCATACTTTGTCTCCTTTGGTCATCCTTTTAACAGTCCTATAATAAGATTTGTATTATTATAATTTTACAGAAAAACCTGAGACATAGAGAGGTTAAGAGCATTGCGGTTGGTAAAGAGCAGAGCTGGGGTTGAAAAATATGATAGAAGAGCCTGTGCTTTTAGTCCATATATTGTAGTTGGTTCATCAGTCGTGATTTTTCTTTTTACCCTTCTAAAGCCTTTCTGCCCCATTCTCTAGTGTGCCACGTGCTTGTAGGTTTTCACTCTTGAGTGTGAGCAGCTTCCTTTTAGGGCCTGTCAGAGTTTAAGACAAGCCAGGTCATTTCCATATTTTGGGATGCTTGGTATCTTGAAATTGAAGAAAGGACAAAATGTTATAAAATTTGGGGAGTTTTAAATGTTCAGTAGCAGTAGCATATATCTCTGATTGAACTTCAATTGTAGAGAACATCAAAAGTCAAAATTTTGAGGTTCTTTGTGAGGTTCTTTGTGAGGTTTAAGCCTCTTTTTTAGACTATATCATTTTTTTTTATCCTCACCTCACCTCTTTACACCCAACATAAGAATTTTTTTAATGAAAAAAGCCACGGAAGGTGGGATGTTCCATTTTTGGGGTGCATTTTTAAAATTATATGATGCCAAATATACATTTCTCATGATGTTTTTCTGGGACTACCCTTTAGTTGCTAACGTTGGCTTACTTAGAACATTTGGTGAAAATCACAGAAAATCTAGGAAACTATATGAACTGTTTAGTTTTGCTTTTACCAGTTGATTATAGGAAAGCTTTGCTATAAATCTGCTTGTTTTCTTGTAGAAATGAATGGGTTATCAGTATTAATGTTGATATGTTTTGAGATCATCACTTTGAAAAGCAAAATGTAGGTATATTTTTGGCTTCATTTACAATTTTGAGTCATTTTTATAGAGTTTAAATTCATAAATTTGTCAAGGTTTCTACGGATCTGACCAGAATTATTATGTGAAACAATAGAGTTGTGACTAGTGTCAGGCTGCTACTATGCCAGGCAGCAGATATGCTGTCAATATATGTTTGAGGGTTGTTTCCATATGCAAGGCTTATCATCTGTTTATTTTACAGTGGAAGTAGTAGCCATGCTCACATAAACTCTAGGATATCTGTCCATTCACCTTTGGATGTGGGACACATAGATTTGCCAGAGCTGGAAACTGAAGACACACTGGAACTCCAGTTCCAGCAACTCAGTCTTCCCCAGTTTTGTGTCTCCATTCTGGAATCAGCAGTTCCTCTCTTAAGAACAGGTTAGTTTTTGAAATCGTAGTTCTTATACAATTCATGTTGGTTTTGTATTTTTTTTTCTGGGACTTTTATTTTTCTTTTATTCCCTTCTGTGTTAGGGCCTTTGGAATCTATATTGACTTATTAATTTCTAAGAACTTAATAAGGTCCTTATTATTTCTTAATTAAAAGAGGATTCCTGGAAGGCTGTTCAGATAGAGCATCCTCTTATATTTTATGGGTTTTTATTGGTACAGTCTTCTGCCTTTTGTATTGGTATTTTAAATGTAAGCACCGACAATATAATGCAGCTGGAATAAATTAGAGAAGGTAGACTGGCATGAATAGACCAGAATAAAAAAAATCTTTGGCTTTTGACCTTAAGAAGCTTTTTGACTTGCTCTCAGTTGTTCACGCTTCCTGTTCATTTTTTACTTAAGCCATGACACATGTTAAAAACAAAACCCTAAAACTGGATTCTTACCTTTGTAGTAATTTTTTTTTTCTTTAAAAAACCCACAGATGTTTTGGGTTACATTTTTACTTAGATGTACAAGGTATATTTGAAGAGATTGAAATATATACTGGTATGTAGTTATAATTTTACTAAGGTGTGATAACAATAGAAACAATATGGCCGATGTCTACCAGAGTCTAGTAATAAAACAACAGTTACCGTGTATTGAGCTCCTATTGTGTTCAGCTGTTGTACTTGGTTTTGTGTGCATTATTTCATATACCCTCACACCAGCCCATTTTAGTCTTCCAACAGTGGAAGGATTTTGTCCTCACTTTTACATGTGAGGAAACTGAGGTTCAGAGTGGTTTAGAAACTTACCTAAAGTCAAACAGCTTAGAGCAGGGACTTGCACCAAAGTTTTTCTGAATCCAAAGTCCATGCTTTTAAACACTGCAGCATTTTGCAAGGTAAAGAAAGTTCTGGAAGCAGTAATGACTTTTATTTTCAAAATTATACATTTTTAGCAGTTGACAAACTTGTCAAGATATAAATATAAAGCAAGCAAATTTTTCCCTCTTTAGTTTATACTGGCGAAGTGAAAAATACATCCCATGTTAATGGTTAAGTCCTATAGCTATTTTTTGCCTGCTTGAGGAGATAGGGAGGAAAGGAGGAGGAAGGGATGTATTTGGGAAGCATTTAAAATGTTTTTATCCCAGGGAAAACTGTAACCACTTCTCACTGAGTGAATAGCTGCTTCCATGAGTTAGGACTGTATATTAATTCACATGCTAATAATGTGAAATGAAAGATCATCTGCACTTTGGCATCATAAAGTATATATGTGTATCTGCTTTATATATTGAGAAGAACAGTTTTAGACTTAATGATTTTGCATTTAACCTTTTCTTAATTTGCTGTAAAAAGTCAGATTGATAATTATAAAGCTATGTCTTGGTACATAAAAATTTCTAAATGTTCTCTTGCCCTTTAGTGATAAATTATTGCATAATTTGTAATTGTTCAGTATCGTAAGAGATTTCTAAGGGAACTTGCTCCAGCTGTTTTAATGCAAAAATAGATCTAGATCCTTATGCTCTAGCGGTTTACTTTACTTTCATTCATTAGAAATTAACTTTTGGGATGTGGGACAGGAAAGTCTTATTTGAATGTTCAGCTTACATAGAATTATGGAGAGTGGGATTCTTTTGTTTTTCTGTCTCTACGGGGAAAGGAGAGACATCTGGTTGGGTGTGATTCTGACAACACAGTTTCTTTTGGAATTTTTTTGGAGTTAAATACAGATGGAATTTATTTATTTATTTATTTTGAGACAGTCTCACTCTGTTGCCTGGCTAGAGTGCAGTGGCCTCATCATAGCTCACTGCATCCTCAAACTCCTGGGCTCAAGCCATCCTCCTGCCTCAGCCTCCGGAGTAGCTGGGATTACAGGTGTGCTACCATGCCCAGCTAATTTTTTTTGTTTTTAGTAGAGATGGGGTCTTGCTCTTGCGCAGGCTGATCTCAAAACCCTGCGCTCAAGTGATCCTCCCTCCTTGGCCTCCCAGAATACGAGGATTACAGGTATGAGCCACAGCACCCGGCGGTTTCTTCAGCAAAGGCTAACGTGGACATTTATTCCTTTAGTTGCTTCAGTCCAAGCTTAGCTTCCTAAGGAACTCCTCTGTAGGAAAATACTCGTTTATGACAGGTTTAAGCCTTCTGGTACTAAATAGAAATTATTAGAATGCATTTTCTAAACTTGCCTGGTGCTTTGTCACATACTACGTGTAACATGAATAGTCTCTGAATTTGAAAAATTATTTTAATCTATCTCACAGTAATTTTAATTAATTATTGCTACTCTTTTTTTGGGAATTTTTCCCACTTATGAGCACATTTGATTTGTTTGAGTCAGGTAGCATTATGATTGGAACAGAAGTCTTAAATGGTGGTTGTAGATTGTGATTTCCCTTTTCATCTCTTTAAGCAATTCTAAAAACATTTCAAAAAATGAGAGAGAAATAGGAATTTTGTGGCATGACTATCTAGAGAATTGAGCAGTATAATATTTGGCTGATAATTTTAAAGTTAAGTAACTTTTTTTTTTTTTCTTAATTTCTCCTGTTTATATTCCTAGGTAGTAGACAAATGATAATAAGAGTTCTGGAATTGCTTGCAGAAGATATGATACTTATTGGTGAAGCACTTTCAGCAGATGTCTGGGAAGACAGCAGCCTTTTTGCTATAGATATGGTGAGAATCAATGTTTTCTTTCAGATATGGGTAATGGTATTAGTTTTTTATTTTATTTTGGTTCTTTTAAGCTGGTTTCATTGTCTTATTAGTCTTTGAAAGTTTTTTTTCTTCTGACACAATATGTCCCAGGCTAATTTTGTATATAGTCTGTAACAGAACCAGAAGAGGTTCTGGTTCTGGTTAATGGGGGAAGGTATATCAAGACCAAGAACAGGCCATTACGGGTGCTTATAGCTACTGTGGTATCATTCTTTCAGTAACAGAACTAGGAAATATATATTTTAGAAAATCATGAGTTGATATTGCTGGTTCTCTCCTTTTAAACATATTTCTTATCATTGTACTTTTGCTTGTACAAAGTCTTAGTTCCTCACAATATCAATGTAATTGCTTATTAGCTTTTAACTTAAGCATACATAGAACAGTTTCAGAATAGCAATATCAATATCACTATGAACAACTCTAATGAAGTTCAAGATTTCTTTGCAGTTCTTTTTGACCTAATTTCACTAAGGATATACAGTCAAAATATTGTACCTTAAAGCCACTTGGAAGAATTCTTTTCTTTGTTACCAATTCAATTAGATTTGTTTCAGTTTGTCTCCACTTTTGGGAATTGGTTTTTTCCTCATAAAAATGTAGCACAGAGATGTCTCCCTGCCATCCTGTTCTCTTTAAGATAGTTTCCTTATTGGTAGCCATTTTTATTTTCTGGCTTATTTTTGTCTATTTTTATCTTTTTGTTTTCAAATGTAAGCAAATAGGTATGCAGATTCTTATCACCCTCCCATCGTACATAAAAGGTAGTATATTATATACACTGTTTTTCACCTTCCTTTTAAAACTTAAAAATGTATCATGTCATGTAGCACCTTCCCATGCCACTACTGCCAGCCTTACAACCTTTTTTTTAAACATTCTAATAAATGTGTAATGGTGTCTTTTTGGGTTTTAATTTGCATTTGTCTAGTGACTAATGATATTGAGCATCTTCTGTAATTTCCAGTGAACAAGTCTAGGACTTTTTTTTTTAACCTTATTTCTAAATATTTTATTCGTTTTAATGCCATTGTGAATGACAGTTTTTTTACTTTAATTTTTCGGATTGTTCTTTGTTAATATATAGAAATACAGTTGATTTTTGTGTATTGATCTTCTGTTTCATGGCCTTGCTTAACTTAGCAGTTTTGGTAGGTTTTTTTTTTGATTCCTTCTGATTTTCTACCTATGGAATCATGTTATCTGTGAATAAAACAGTTTTAGGATCATGTTATCTGTGAATAAAGACAGTTTTATTTCTTTCTACCTAATCTGGATGCTCTTTAATTTCTTTTTATTGTCTAATTGCCTTGGCTAGAACCTCCACTACAATATTGAATAGCTGTGGTGAGAGCCTCCTTCTTGATTTTAGAGGGGAAGCATTCAATCTTTCACCATTAAATATGATATTACCTCTAGGACTTTTGGATTTTGTAGATTCCCTTATAAAGTTCAGGGAGTTCCCTATACTCCTAGTTTGTTGAATGGTTTTATCATGAATGGGTATTATATTTTGTTAAATCTTTTCTATATCTATTGAGAAGATCATTTAGTTTTTTGAAGAGCAAAAGTTCTTAATTTTGATGAGGTTGAGTTTGTTAGGTTTTTTTTTTTAATGGAGCATGCTTTTGATGTTGTAGCTAAGAAATCTTTGCCTAATCTGGGATACTAAAATTTTTTTTTTTTTTAGAATTATTATGGTTTTGGATTTTACATTTACTTGTATAATTAATTTTGAGTTAATTTTTGTATATACTACAAAGTAAGGAATGAACTTTTTTCTTTTTTTTTTTTTTGCTGATGGGTATACAATCTTTTCAGCACTATTTGTTCAAATGACTATCCTTTCTTTCCTGAAATGCCTACCAACTGCATATGTGTGGGGTTTATATTTGGACTCTATTCCATTGTTCTGTTTTCTCTTTTGATACCAATACCCACCTCTCTTAATTATTTTAGCTTATAAAAAGTTTTGAATTCAGATGGTATAAGTAAGTTCTTCAACTTTGTTCTTCTTTCTCAAAGTTGTTTTGGCTGTTTTAGGTACTATGTATTTCCAGCATGAATCAAACTTGTCACTTTCTCCAAAAAAAGCCTGCTGTGATTTTGAATGGAATGGAGTTGAATTTGTAGATCAATTTGGGAAAAATTGACATCGACATGTTAACATAAGTATTGAGTCTTCTGATACCTGGCCACCATATATGTCTTCACTTATTTAGCTCTTTAATTTGTCACAGGAATGTTTTGAAGTTTCCAGTGTATAGGACATCCACATCTAAGTATTTCAGTTTTGGGTCTTTTTCATTGTCTGATTTTTTTCTCTGTCTTTGGATATTTGGTATGTTTAGTAATATCTTATTACATGTTGGATATTTTGAATATTACCTTGTTGAGTGTCCTGATTTGTTTGGTCCTTTTACAAGTTGGGTTCTGTTCTTACAGGTGATTAAGTTACTTGTGGAGCAATTTCATTTCTTCAATCCTTATAAAATTTTGTTAGAATGAGTCTAGAATAGTGGTTTTCAACTGAGGGCAATTTTGCCCCCCAGAAGACATTTGGCAATGTCTGGAATTGTTTCTAGTTTTCACGACTGGGGAGGTGCTACTTACTTTTAGTGGTGGAAGCCAGGATGACGCTCCATAAAAAAGAATTTCTTTGCCTCAATATTTCAATCATGAGGAAAATTTGAAATTGAAAAACTGTAATCTAGAGGAACCTTTGCTTGGGGTTAAATTCTGCTCCTCAAGTGTGACCCCTCTGGGACTCTACTAAATGTCCTGTGTGATAACTGATGACTCTCTGATTTGTCTGGTTGAAGCTTGAATCTCTCACTGTCCTGTGTGAGCCCTGGCAGTTGTTCAGTTTAAATCTCAATGATCATTTTGGTCTGCATTTGTGGGAGTTTCTCCGTGTAACCTGAGCCACCTAATCTCAGCATGGACAAAATAGAATCCTTTTCAGGTTTCTGGAGCCCTGTCTTTGCATATCTGTCCCACAATTTCTAACTGCCTCAGCTTCCACTAGCATCTTCACCTCCTTAGTCATCAAGATTGTCGGACTCTTTGGGTTTCTCTTTCCTGTTTGCTGTATGGTAATTGTTTTCAGGTATAGTAGGATTCTCATTGCTTATTTTCCTTCTCTCTGGCATCACAGTCCTATACTTTTTACTGTCTGATGTCTAAAAATAATTTTTTAATGTATTTTGTGCAGTTTTCTAGTTGATTTCTAGGGAAGGAGAGGATCAATTACTATTACTTCATGACCAGAAGTGGAAGTTTTTTATAAGGCTTTTTTACTTATGTCATTTAAGCAACTGGCTTATCTGCTAGTTATTAGGGACTTAACTATGTTTATTTAGAGTAAAAATTCAAGATCAATTTTCAAGTAATCATTCAAGGTGTGGAGAGATCTGAAGGATGCCTTGTTTTTTGCTGTTTGTATTTCAGCAGGGTAATTTTGGAAAGTATAGCTTTTTTTTTGGCAAAAAGTATTTTGATAAGTAATATTTTGCATGAATGATCAACACATGTACAGTGGCCTTAGCAATGTTTTCTTATAATGTTTAAGGTATCTATAGACTACCAGAGTATGTCTTCAATATACCATAAATCATTTGTCATTTTATATCTTTTATTTTCAAATTATCACCTGATAAGCTTGCCTTCCTTGGGAATTTGTATTCTGTCTATTCTGTTAATGTGAATTGGTAATGTCTGGTCTGTCTCTCTTTCTTCTCCTCCCTCTCTCCCTCCCTCCCTCCCTTTTTGCTTGTCTTGTCATGACAGTGAATCAAAATTTATTAGTCGTAAAAATATATATTGACTCTTACAATTACCAAATTTTTGTTTCTTTATGCTATTTTGATCTAGGTCTGTCTATATTTAATTAAACTTTGTTGCAGACTGTCTGAAATCCTTGTGAATAGAGGTCAGAACATAAAAAATAAATAAAATACAGATATTTACTTAATAGCAACATCCGTGTATGAAAAAAACGCAAACTTTATTTTTTTGATAACACAAACCTCTTGAATAGGGAAACAAAAAATTATATATTTTATAACTGGTATACTTTTATATTTTCAAGTCATTCAGTTTCTGATAATAGTTCTTAATCTTGGTTTTTCTTCAGTCCTTAAGGTTATCACACTATTTTGTAGTACTTTTTGGAGATTTTCACATATTGAAGATTTTCAACAAGTGAGCTTTTCCTTAGAAGTGTGAGGAATGCTTTATCAGTTGCTTCTTAAATTAACTTACATTTTCTTGGCCGGAACATTTATCTGTGAAAGTTAGTCATTCACTTTTAACTTTTGGCTGCTGATCTTTTATGATTCAATGAATTATTTTTACTTTAAAGGTTAGTTCTGTTGTACAAGTGCCAATTGGTATGTTAGAAATGCTAAATGAAACAGTACTGCTTGAAATTATATTTGATTTACTTGTTTAAAAAGGATAAATGCCTCCTAGAAAAAAAATCTCTTTCCTTTGGCTATATATTAAAAGAAGCAAACAAGTAAAATTTGAAAGAAAGAAGCAGTATTTTTGTTGAGTCATTAATGGGACAAAACAATAAAATGTGTTATTACCAATTGCCTCAGAATATATAATCAAATCTCTAGATATTTCAAATAATGCTAATGTCAGTGACATCAGTCATATCTGGAATGCTCTATCTCAGTTTGGTTAAGCTGAGGTTAGTAAGAGAAATTCTCCCAAACTGAATATTTTTATTTCACTTGACGTGAATAAAATAAAAAGCATTTTTACCAAAATTATTATAATATTTTGTTAAAATTAAAAAATTGATAAGCAAATATAAAAGTTGACCTGACAAATGTCATATGTCATCCTCCCTCCAGTGAAATCAAGTATGTTTTTTCCTTATTTACATGCCGAGTTAGATTCAAGGAGTAAGGAGCTTTACTTATGCCAGATAACCTCAGACTTTCAGGTCTGTCTGCTGTTCATTTTCTGCATTTCTTCTCTGTGTCCCTCCTGTCATTACAGTCATTGAAGAGTGATTTTTTTCTTCTTTATGACTCATTGCTTCCTATCTGACCTGCTGTGAACTGGTAACTTTGATTATCAGGGTGTGTTGGTAGAATTTTTGGTTGGAGTTCAAGTGGGGCTGAGAGGATTGTGAAAGAATGGAGAGAGAAGGGCTTTGTATCCAGTAGGGTTCACTAAGGATAGTTGAACCAGGCAGTGCATTTGTGACTGGGGGTGTGGAATCTCTAATTAGCATAGGCCTTCCCTGCTACTGCCACCATTCCAAAGACAGCTACTTTAGCTCACCAAACATTTCTTGATTGCCTGTCATCTGCTAGGCACTGGGGGTATAAGATGAATAAGATGTAGTTCTTTTCATGCTTGTGAGTGATAGACACTTTAATACGATGTTAATGTTAACAAAAGACCATGAGATCTGGGTTGGGGCGAGGAAGGAGAGCTTTATTTTCTGTAAAAAACAATCTGCAGATTGGGGAGTCATAGGCTTTAGTACAAGTGCAAGTGTGCTCTCCAAAGAACAAAGGGAAGAGCTGGCTTATGTAGGAGAAAGTTCTCCCCTGGTTCTCAGTCAGGTCTGTTTATGCAAATGAGGGATTCAGACATGTCTACTTCTGATTGGTTAAAATAGTTGAGCCCTGATTGGGTGGTTTCCAAGCCCCAAACCAGAAGTCTCTGTCAGATGTTTCTTCCAAGTGGCCCTTTGGGTGAGGGGGGTTTCTAGCTGCAGTTTATCTTGGCACTGACAACAGGAACTGGTTTGGCTTGACTGTAGAAGGGGGAGTTCTGTGACTCTTTTACAACATCTTTCTGAGACTGCAGGGTAGGTGACTGGTCCCTTGCCGAGCCATGGCTGCCTGGTTCTCTTTTACCTTTGAGCACCTCAATTAGCTATGGGGTGTGCATTTTGCCTGTCAGCTGGAGGCATACTTTAACACTAGTAAAACTGAGATATAAGCATAGAGGAATAATAGTTAAAGATAGTTTAAATATAGCACTTACTATATTTCAGGTACTGTTTACAAAGTCATTTAGTTATCATAACCCTGAAAGTTATATTACAGGGTTATTTTACAGGTGAGGAAACTGAGGTGCAGTTTCTTTTTGAAGGTCACTTGAGAGTCTGTGTTTATAACCATTATGTTTTATTGCCAAGGGTGCTTTGAAAATACTCCCAACCCGGGATCTCAGTGAAGGCTTTTCATAAATGTGAATGAACTGAGTTTTAAATTATAAGTATGATTTGGGCAAGCAAATAAAGGTAGAGTTTTTTTGTTTTGTTTTTTGCTTTTTTTCATCTGGCAGAGAATAAGAGAATGAGCAACAAGGAGGGGTGGATAGTTCTGATAGGTGGTGAAGGGCAGGGCTGGTGGTGGGACACAGCACCTGGAGCATAACATGTGAGGTGGGAGTGGTGGAGAGAGGCTGTGGGTTAAATGAGGGTCTGTTTGTAGAGGTTTTCCAGGTAGTGCCAAGTGGTTTGGCCGTTCCTCTGAAGGCAGGGTCGGATTGCTCTTGAATAGGGATGTGCCTGGTGAGATTTGCATGAGGAGCGGTGACTGCAGCTGCAGGGGCCAGCGGAGGCATCTGGTGGGGAGCCCGCCGCAGTCACTTCTTTCAGATGCCTTGTAGAGTCCACAATCCTCGTTATATGTGGAGATAGTGGAGAAACTGTGTTTGTACTGTAAAAACCTGTTTTATTGGGAAATTTAGAATATTTTGCTAATTTAGCATTTTAATTCTGTACCTTCTATTGTAAAAGCTATGAATATCCTCTGTAAACTGGCCTTTCCCTCACCCCAGTCAACTCCCTTAGGGCCGTTGTTTAAACAGCTTTAGCCCAAAGAATTCAAACTGTGGGCCAGTTATTGTTTTTCAATTCTTTCTTTCCTAAAACAGTTAAAAAAACTCAAAAAACACATTTTCTTTTGGCTTGGAAGAAATGCTGGAAATAGTGAAAATTGCAAAACTGATTCTTACAGTACTTCCTTTTTATGCTATTTTGAGAAGTACTTAATTCATCATTAGAATTAGCATGGTCATTTGAAATAATTTTACAAGTAAAAAGACTTTCAGAAAAAGCCCTATGACACAGATCTTAAATGTATTTACTGATTTAAATTGTAAATTGTCAGAGTTAATCTTGAATAATAGAGATATGCTATTAGATATATAAAAGTATTATTTCAATGGGAACATACCGTATGGAGGAATTGCCTGCCAATGTAATAAGACTGTCACTGTATTTCTGATTTGTTTCCTCTATACCAGTAGTTGTTTATATTAGGGCTGTTTAGTTTTTCTGTTTTAATTTTGTAAGGGCTGCTCTACTTTTAGTTTAAATTTGTATTACTTTTTTGTT
>CAUYRT010081918.1:0-55348 GCA_963574885.1 Lepilemur ruficaudatus
TTTCTAAGGCTGCGGAGTGTAACGTGAGCCTGACGGATGGTTCTGGAGAACAACTGGCTTTTGTGATGAAAAAAGAAAGCGTGGGACTTTGCACAGATTTCCTCCATGTGGATTCCATTACTGCAAATTGGAGAAGGGTGGGGGTGGAGAAGAGGATGGCGACTTCTATGGGAAAGGTCAGGATTTAATTCTGTGATCATCTTCTTCTAATCTCGAGAATTCTGTACCCACTAGAATGCACTGATTTATGAAAGTTCTTAGTGAGGGTGGTTGCATCATCGACTTGATTTCTTCTGCAAATTTACAAAAGGCATTCAAAGTCTCATTTTTTAAGACCCGAGTGTGACCAAGTATCAAGAGTTATAAATTACTTGGTGGTCGGTTTTGGTGCTTAACGACCAGCTTATCTTTTGATTTATATAGAGTTGATTCCAACCAAACAGGCTACGACTGGGTCCTGAGGGCTTCTGCAATAAGCCGTCGGAATTTGGTGTCTGCGTCTGAATCATTCCTGAAGGATGGAAACATCCTGGGCAAACCTTCAAGTCAATCAAAAGGATTACCAGGACATCGACCCCAAATGTCAAATCCCTAGCTGCTAGTAACAATGTACGGTCTGTGGTTCTAAGTTACCACGGTGGAGGGACCCTCGACTTTGACGTTCACAGAGGCTTCTTTTAAGTGGCAGACGGAATCCCAGTTGGCTGGGCTGTAAGTTCACCGGAGTCTGGGTTCCACGCAGCGGCAAACCTCGGATAATCTACATAACAGCAAATGCAGTTGATTGGCACCAGCGGACGTGTGCATGTGTATATCAAAGTCTAACGTTCCAATTCCACGAATGAACGTCCTTGGATGGACGTCTGCACCGTCCTTTCCTGTTCTCTATCCATGCATAAATCTTTCCAAATCCACCTCGCATCTTATTGTGAAGCCTTCCCTGGTTACTTTGACCCCCAATAACCTTTTCTGTTTCTCACCTCCTGAAGCCCTTGTGTGGTCTGCACCATCCAACTCAGTTTATAACTGTGTTTCACTTATTTCTCTTGTTCATTTGTGCACATTGGCTGTTAGGTGATGGACAGTTGGGAGTTACAGGACCTGAGTCTTACTGCCCGCATGGATCTCCCATGAGCCTCTCTGAAAGCCCATGGGGCAGCGGCAGGTGAACTGCAATGTAGATTTAACCTAATGATATGATAATTGGCCTTAGGTTGTCCTAGGTCACCTCCCAGACCCTACTGTACTGCTGCATTCTTTTGCAGTTGGCATGCTACGTTCTGATCAGCAGATTCAGTTGTTAACCACCACACTTGCTTACCCCGTACTGGGATAACCTTTTTGTGTGTTCTACACTTTCAGAGGGTCCCCCGTAGGATCGAACCCCAGTTACCCAAATTGGTGACCTCCTTAATAACACACCCCTAGTGGCTTTCCTCCCTTCCCCTTTTTGCTACCCTACTCCCCCCCCCCCGCCAGGCACTTTCTGGAATCATCTAAATAAACTGTTTGGTCCCAGAGTCTTGTCTCTGATACCTTCATTAGTATCATGCACAGTTCCTTCTTACGTTCTTTTGACATGTTTTGTCTCCTTGAGGGTTAGTCTAATCCCAACTGCACAACGCTCACCCTTAATATAGTACCAGGGACGGAGTGATGGATTAAAGCAAAGTTGTTGATCAGAGCAATGCCGTGGGATGAAGAAAGTCCTGGTGGACCTTTCTGGGAATCGATTCCAATGAGCTCTTGAAGGCGAGCAGAATTTTATTCCTCAACTATGGGATTTCTTCTCGTACGACTTTCTACGAAAGTTTTTAAAATATCAAACGGTTTGATAGATTCTCTTTTTCATACCCGGCTGCAGCCTGCACAGCTTGTTACCCGTCTCACTTTGGTTCAAGGGCTGGTTATTAATTCTCTTCTTGTTGGTGTGTTTCACCTGCCTCCTGCCTCGGGCAGACACTGATGGCGGAATTAATGGGGCTGGTGCGTCACGGGGGACACCAGGTGTCCTCGGCGCTGGGGCTACAGACTGACAGTCTGAAGAGCCCTGGGTCAGGCAGCCCACGCCTCCCCTCCTCCAGAACAGCATCATGCCCGTCACATCACCTCGGTTTCCTGGCAGGGTCTAGAGAACCTGATTAGAAACCCATCCAAGGTAGGTGTTTTCCCACTGCAGTTCAAGTCCATCTACGAGTTGCCCAGTGGCCCTACCGGAGAGCACAGGTGCACAGTGGAGGAAATGAAAGGCCACCTGGGGGCTGTCCTCAGTTTGCGCTCTCACGGCTGTTAGATCCTGCGGGTGATTCGAAAATTCGCATTTACTTACCTCGTGCTCCTTTTATAAGCCCTGGTCAGGGGGTGCCATCTGTAAGATTTTGTTGTTGCTCTGTGGCCGGGGCAACGCCAATCAGTCCCGGTCGGGATTGCGAGGCTTTGTGCTGTGTGTTTAGTTTCAGTCTCACATTTCAGTTGGGTCCTGCGTTCGTCACAGTGTCACGTGGCCATCCTGTCATTTTCAGTGTGCTGTGTCTAATGCAGCTGCAGGAAAAATAGTCCCAGTTCAGTTTCAGAAGAGGAGCGTGGGGAGAACCGGTGACGGGAATCCAGGATGCCCAAGGACCTGAGCTAGAGAAAATACAAGTGTAAATAAGATGGAATCAAAAAATAATAAACTAGTAAAGGCCTGATTTAAAAGGTTAGCTCCGTCGAGCTAGTTTGAGCACAAGAATGTATCCTTAACAGGAGGGTGTCTTTCTTTCCTTTTAGCAAGTACGTTAACATTTTTAGCTGGTCACTCCGGTTGCCATTTCTTTGTTATTCAGAACTTGCCGAATCTGAAGCCTGAAGATCCCGTCACAGCAAAGCCTCTCGGTATAAACTTTAAAGTGGGGCTGGGGGCAAGTGTCAAGCTTGTCCCTCACACAGAGTTCGGGCTGACCGGGTGGCGACTGAGCCATGGCCGTGGGCACGACCAGCGCGAGAACCAGCAGCTACCAGCGGCTCTGGCTTGACCGAGGCCACGGGCGGTCCTGGGTCTGCAAAGCCAAATGTTTAGACGGTAGCTGACCTATTCATGCAGAAGACCAGTTGGAGGAATCTTTAGTGGCTGCCTTGTCACTGCCTATGTGGATGCAGCAGAAGGGCTGTCAGATATGGTTATTTTATTACCATTATCTTGCTTTCACGGGAGACCTTTTCGCTGGCTCTGGTTTTGCATTCCAGTTGGTTTCAGAGGTAGCCCTAAGTTTCAAAAATTATTCCCGTAAACAAGAAAGTTCTCCCTTTTCCTTTGTCACTGAATTTCCATAAAACTGGGATCTCCCAGTTTACCGACTTGGGATTCTTTGCATGCAACAGGCAAATGAGTTAACCGACTCAGTCGTGTTTTCCCATAAATGGCAACACGAGCTGTCCTGTGATATATTTTTAGATGCGGGATTAGTCTTAGAATGTGAGCTCTGTGCTGTGGGAAAGAATGACATGACCCTACTACGATCTGAACTCTGCTTTCTGTCACCATAGTTACCGTTGGACCGTCCTCACTTGCATACTTGGAAAATAAAAGGAACAAATCAAAATAACATTCCCTACAGAAGACAGGGGTCAAAATATAAAATATGTCGTCCTTTAGAATGAGCAAGAATGAACCATGTATGGACAGTTAGACAAAAATGCCTGCAGCACAAAAAGGAGCAGAGACGTGTCTTGCCAGAAAACACACATTTTGGATTGGTCTTCACAATTTATTATTTAAGGGATGTAGGTTGCAGAACCGCTCAGCAAAAGTGAAAATGTGACCATGAATGCGGTAGTCCCAATGCTTCATGGAGTGGGCCATGCGGATTCACCTGTATCTTGCCGGACTTTTTAAATCTTCTACAGCGAGCACCCAGCCCAGTATCTTGTTACCTGAGTGACTGTCTGAACTGGATCCTACTTCCTTAGCATTCTTTATTGAAAACACCGACCTTAAAGTAAAATAAAAACAGGCTTTATTAAAAGCTGTACACCTAATCTTAAAATACTCTAACCCTAAAGCATCTGAGGCGTGGTTACTATTTAATAAGCTTTCATTCCAGTCCCTGTTTTTTGGGAGAATGAGCCTATGGCACCAATAGCAGGATTCTTATTTTGTCAAAATGACTTGTGAGTGATTACATTTCAGGAACAAATCATTTCAGTACAAAAAAAAAAATCTACAAATAGCTACTTGCAAAGAAGCAGTCAAACTTACACCAATGCGATGGTTAACAGTGAAGGGTCCCTGATGATCGTCATTCGGCATTTTTGTTTTGCAGAGCAGACCCTACCCCTCATAATAAATGCATATGTGAATATATTTTATACTTTAAGATCTTTAAACCTAGTGAATAGGAAAGAAGAGATATTGAGAACCTGGTTTCTGCTTTCCTGAAAGGGTAAACTTTTTAAAAACCCCTCCATGTTTAAGCGGAGCAGACTAGCCCCGTTCTGTGTCATCTTTCTGACTGTGGCCTTGGTCTGCGTTCGTGCATGGGAGGTGGCAAGCCTATGGCTCACTACGGAGTTTAGGTGAGTGAGGGCTTTGATTTCTCTTGAAGGGGGGACTTCCGCCCTAGAACACATGTTGGAGGTTGAGCCAAGATTTCCTTTCCCTGGGTTTAATGGCTTTGATTCAGGACGCAGTGGTGCTGGACAGTTCCCTCTCCAACAAGCAACGTGTGGCCAGGAGAGGGTCCAGGATTTTGGGGTCAGAATAATAAAAAAGGTGATGTAACTGTGATCTTGGACAGTAACTTTCTCCTTTGATTCATCATCCATTTCAAGTTGAAAAAATATATATATATATATATATATTTTTTTTTTTGAGACAGAGTCTCACTCTGTTGCCCAGGCTAGAGTGTTGTGGCGTCAGCCTAGCTCACAGCAACCTCAGACTCCTGGGCTCAAGCGATCCTCCCAAGTAGCTGGGACTACAGGCATGCGCCACCATGCCCTGGCTAATTTTTTCTCTATATCTTTTTAGTTGTCCAAGTAATTTCTTTCTATTTTTAGTAGAGTCAGGGTCTCGCTCTTGCTCAGGCTGGTCTCAAGCTCCTGACCTCGAGCCATCCTCCTGCCTTGGCCTCCCAGAGTGCTGGGATTACAAGTGTGAGCCACCGTGCCTGGCCTATTTTTAAAACTTTCATCTAATCCTTATTTGTTTTTGCAATCTTATTCAATAATAAAACATTTGAATTTGGGAACTAGGACTTTTGAAACAGTACCAGTAGTATCAGGAGTGATCAGGAAATGAGATTTCTCAATCCATGCTCAGGTTGCCCTAACGTACAAAGGCACTCAACACACCCAGCACATGGACACACCTGCCCTTCTCCAGGGCCCACGATTCCACCATTCTTTTGGGTCGGGTATAGTTACTCCAGAACCTGGGTGTGTGTGTATGTGCGTGTGTGTCTAGAAATCTAAACTTCAACGAGCATACCAGATGTTTCCAATGCAAGTAGTAACTGAGAAACACAGACATCTAAAGAAAGAGCTTCTATTTTGCATTCGCCTGTTTTTTTCGAGGAAATTGTTCCAGTTACTATAGCTGTGCAGCAGCCCACCCAACCTGCAGTGGCGTGAAACCGTCATTTTATTGCGCTCGTGGCTTCTGCGGTTCAGATATTCAAACAGGGGAAGTCACATAACGTCACTTCTATTATACCTCATGGGTCACGGGAATTGCAAAGATCTGTCCAGGTGCATGGACTGTCTATTTTTTATAAGAAAAGCGTGTGGGATGGGAATATTGTGTTTATCTTTGGAAGATAAAATCTGCTATAGGGACCAATCATTTAATTCAACACTGTCAAAAATCAGTGAGGATAACTGGAAGCCCCATGTGGTTGGAAACATTGTACTATTAATAGGACACTTTTCTTGCTGTGAATGAATTAAAATCTTGACACCCAGATGAATTACATTCTACGGCGCTAAGAAAACTCACAAATCGTATCACTGAGATGCTTCACCAGTCTTGAAGAAATACGAAGAACAGGAGACATTGGCACATGGGGACATCGGTGCGTATCGCTGTGTCTAAGGCAGGAAGAAGATGGACTGTATAAAGCGGCAGGTCAGATCGGATTCCAGAGTCTAGTAAATCAAGGCCTAGATTTTCAATACCCAGGCCAGGGATGACATATAAATATGTCACAGGTGGGCCTCCACTTCCTTACCTTGTATGTCTGTTACCGATGAGACATTGCTACGTGGTCAGATCATGGCATTCCTGACAGCTGTGTCTGAGCGGGACCAAGAACCATTGTCAAAGCTGTACTCTAGGCAGCCACTACCAATTAATTGTTGCCAGAACATCCGCTACAACCTATTCCTTACTTACAAACAACACGTAGAGTTTTTTAGGTCCCAGTATCATTTCAATAAAGATAAATTACGCTACCTTAACTTTATTTTTCTCTTTGTAAAAACTGGCGGGCTGACAGAGCAAGGTGCGGTGGTAGATGTGGCAATATGGGATAATTTGGCTCGTATCACGGAATTTGACGTGATTCAGCCTGAGATTTGCGGTAAGAGGAGTTGAGGAAAGGAAACTCATACCCGTCACCTGCAACTAAGTATTGGAGGTGCTTGACGTTTACCAAAAACCCCAGAAAGTTGTGCATGACCACGCTGCTTTAGCTCAGGACTCTGAGTTGCAGGAAATACCTCAGGTGATCCCAATTGGAGACACCCTGCGTTAACTTCTGTCTCCTTCCCCGCTTAGACAGAGAACTGATGAACATTTAGCAATGGCTCCTGGGAGCGTTTCCAGCATCGGATGAGTAGCCAGATCTTCCTTTAAAAAAAGAAATAAGTACTTTATAATATTGAGATTCAATCAATTTAAAAAAGAGACTTTATAAAAATCACTTGGTCTGGCCACTAAAAACGAACAAAGCTTTGTGATCCTCGGCATGCGCGTAAAACCCCACAGCCAATAAAGTTTTCTGTGAGTGTTTCCCACTGAACCACTGCAGAGAGCCCCTACCCGTGAATTAAGATTGTCGTGAATTTACAGTACTTTTACAAGCAAATAATGTTACGTGAGTCCTTTGCTTTTTATTTTACTTTTTTTTAAAAAAACTACTTTCCTATATTAAAGTGGTATCAGGAAGCTAGATACATCTGGTGGGAAAAAGTGGGTGTGATTAAAATGCTGTGCTTACAGTTCCACTATTATTGCTTGTACCTGAAATTATGTTAAGAATGGCTCCTTGAGGATAGTCTAGGAAAAAAAATCATTATCATTGGCTTAGCGTTGTTTTTGCAGACTTTCTCATGATGAAAAAACGTCGGAATGTTTTTTGGAATACGTCTTATAGCAATAAAGAAACATCAAGTCTTGAAACATCGAACTATATTCCTTCATACTTAGATAATAATTGCACTGAAAGTAACGAGCCTTCCACGTGATGGGGACAGTGTAGATATTTGTTGATAAACCTTTTGCTTGTTATATAGCAGGTGGGGGAAGGAATGAATGTGACAAGAAGCTGAAGGGGCACATAGACAGCAACGATGTTGCAAAACTAGTGTATCTGGATATACGATAAGATAGAAGCTCACGAACCCAGGAATGAATGTGGCTCCATTTCACAGAGGATGGAAGTGAGGCTGGCGGAGGCTGTCCCACAGTGACATGCGCTCCAGCACAGCCAACCCGTAAACCCCGCCCCCCGTCACCCAGCGAGTTAATCCCCAGAAGAAGAGATTTTAGCATAGAAAACGAAATCATTAAAGGAAACACCTGTTCAACCGTAGGTGAAGAAATGACAGTCGCTGAAAGTCAAACACGCCGTTGTTTTGTCCGGAAATTCGTATTGAAGGAATAAGAGGAACTCATAAGTTGACAGTGTGGGTTTTTAAAAACGTGAAAATGGTTCCTTGTTTTTCACAAGGTCACAGTAGGTTCCGTTCAGTCTGTCCGGACGGTCTGCATGTCAGCGCCGGGCAGAGCTGGGTGAGGCCGTGCTTAGCCTTACCTGAGTGAGCACAACATTTCGCGGAGGCTGCTAAGTCGTCAAAAAAGGATAAGTTACATTGTGCGTAGTTTTAGTAGATGTAGTGACAATATATTTGAGTTATTTGGCTATGGCAACCCGTGCACGGGATCTTTCTCTGTCTTGACTGATTATTAGTCTAAACAACGTCTCTGTTTCTCAGATTCGCAGACGACAGTGACTACCTATCGTTCTGCCGCTGCCTGTTTGACGAGGCTTTCTTTAACAATATTCGCTGCTTTCAGAACAAATGTACACCGGGAGACATCTCTCTCTTTTTTTTTTTCAGGAAATAGTAAAGGTTGCAAATTGGATAGAGTAGACTACCCGGTTTGTTGATATTTTAGCGCCGATTACACATTTTTTTTTTCCAATTACCCTTCCGATGTTAAATAAACTACTCAATTCAGCTCACCTGGTGAACAAAAAGCAGATTGGTTATTTGACGACACGAAAATCAAACAACAATTTGACTGAGGTTTTTGTTTCTTAATCAGTCACTCGGGTTTTTCCCTCCTAAAATTGTAGGTTATATTAAAGGACTTCCTGTTTTGTGTGCTGTGGTTCCCCACAGGGCAGAGCGTTAAGAATAAGAACAGTGCGACCGTCAACAGAGACCAGGGAATGGGGGGTGACCTGGGTGTATTATGTCCAGAAAATGGCAGGAATGCTGCTTTGCTTTCTTGGTTTGCAGTAAATACAATATACTGTTTAATCACACTGTCTTATAGAAAATTTCTTTTTCTTTTAATAGCTATGACTTTAATGAAGACATGGTATTTGCTTCAATTGTTTTCCTTTCAAATCATTTCTCTGTTCATGCCATCGCATGCTACGTGTAGCAGAAGCTGGGTTTTCATCTTTAAAAGCGGTGTTTATGGAGGCTATGCACGTCGTTATTATTTACGGATTATTATGTGCATTTGCCCGATCCTTCCGAGAGCCCCTCTGTTTCAAAGACCGTTGTGGACCAGGAGCATCTCTGACACTGCTCAGCTGTGGAACGCATCAGGACTTTGGGGATGATCCCGTGCAGCTCCATTTCACAGAGGATGGAAGTGAGGCTGGCGGAGGCTGTCCCACAGTGACGTGCGCTCCAGCACAGCCGACCTGTAAACACTCCCGGTCACCCAGCGAGTTAATCCCCAGAAGGAGCTGGCTGGAGTCCCACCCCCGTGTCCACCGAGGCTCGTGAGCTTCCGACAGCACTGAGTAGAATTTTCCTCGGCACTGCGCGGGGGGGGCCCCCCTGAGGCTGAACACCCCCGAGGCCAGTCGCCCCGTGGACATCCTGAGAAGCGTTTACTTGGCTTTGGAGCGACCCTCATTTGAACCTGAATCTCAAAGGCAGACGGATTAGGTGGCTCAGTCATGGGAACAGCAGTCCAAACCCGGAGCTTTAGGGCTTTTGTTGCAAGCAAATGAAATGCAGGAAAAGGCTTCTTCCGAACCATCTGCTGCTTTACAGACCAGACAGCAGCAGCCGCAGCAGGACGCGGCCCCGGCGGTGGCCCCGGCGGTGTGGACAGACTGGAGCAGCTTTCTCCAGATGTGTCTGGGTCCTCTGTGATCCCTTTTGCCTTTTCCTAATATAATGTCTCCCACATTTTATTTTATTTTTTTTTTACAAAATTGAACACGAGGCTTGTTCCTGCTCTTTGCAGAGCGAGGAATCTCTTTGACCCTGAAACAGAAAAGTAAAGGCATTGCTTTGAAAACTCTAGAGTGGCCCTAAAAATATTCAAGTGTGAAAATCGCTCAAGAGAGGCGTGTGCTGCCTCTGTAGAGGACATTCAGCCACGTGTGACTTTGCGTAGGGTTTCTGTTGCTTGTATATAGCTCCTCAGTGACCCTACTGGAGGTGCTGGGATTAGGGTAAACTCTACGGTGATTCAGGGGTTCCTAGTTAAGTCCCTGTGGATGGGTCGCATCGAGTTGGTATCGCTACGTAGGAAGAGAGCAAGAGCAAATAATAGCTCAGACCTCCAGAGGGTCCGGCAGAGTCCCGCACTGGCTTGGTCCACCTGCCGTAGGATGCAAAGGCGTTCTGGGGAGAGCTGCCTTTCCACAGACGGGCTGAGGGAGAAATGGGAGAGCAAGAGCCTGTCATGGGGAAGGGAAGGATTCTCACCAACTCACGGCCATAGAGCAGAGGCCCACAAGGACAGAGAAAACAAGAAACTGTTATACAGGCGGGTGGGATGAGACAGAGAGCCAAATGTCACAACTAATTTTCCTAACACCCTACCAGTCAGTGCCTTCTGGTGCAGGAAGAGATGCTAGACACCAGGGTGTCCAGCTCTTGCTTTAGAGGTGAGGAGACAGAAGAAGGGTTTTCCAGGGGGAACTGTCTGCTGGTTAATCACAGTTCGAAGGCCCGACTATAAGCCTCCTGACTCTCAGTTTCCTGGTTAAAAGTCGTGCCTTGGTGTTTTCTTAGGAACGAGAATTAAAAAGCTTCGGCCCCCTTCGGCTCGTGCAATCTTGATAAACGCTGACTCCGTCCGCCCGGTTGCTTGTGCCAGAATCCCAGGAGTCGTTCTTTTTCTTTGCTTCCTCTTTTAAATCAGTAAAGTTTGCTCCAGCTGTAACGCAGGCTTCCCAGGCTCTCCTCAGGCTCCCTTGCTAAGACGTTCCGCTGTACCCGTCCGTCCGATTTAGGGATCCGTGCGATTTCTGGCACTCGCTAGGGCGTCGTCCGAATTTGGACCACAGAGCAGCGATAAAATGAGGGGATAACTTGAGAAATAGTAAGAGCCCACTGTGGTTCTAAGATGAACGCTCCCATTACTATTTAATGTTTGAGTGACAAATTGGAATCATTAGCATTGAAATATCATTTAAAACGTAACATTGTGCTAATATTTGGATGAGGAATTCTTGTCGTAAAAGCAACATCATGTCAAAAAGAATACACTGCTTTGACAAGGGCCGTCGCGAGGGCCTGTGACCGTGGCTTGCCGATCTGTCACCGGCCAAACGGTGGCGTTTCTCATTCCTGGTTTCGTCGCTGTAGTCTGTGCTTGCTTTCTTGGGTTTTTCATTCTCTCAGTGTGGATGTTTGGGGAAGCCCCAGGGCGGTGGGGAGATTGTGCTACATAGTGTTACTTTGTCCCGGGCACTATTCTAAGTGCTTTGTGTATATTAACTCGTTTCATCTTCACGACCACTCTGTGAGTAGAAGCTGCCCTGACGTTTCGCCGATGAAAAATGAAGCACAGGGAAGGTCAGTGACTGGCCCCAGAGTCCAGACCAGAAAGCAAAAGAGCTGAGATTTGAACTACAGGAAGTCTGCACTCCTAACCACTGCACCACACCACCTCTATGCATGAGGCAGGGAAAGCATTTAATTTTTGGGACTAGAAAGAGATAGCCCAGATGCATGGCTCCTGATGCTCTAAATTAATCAGATAGAACATAGATAGCCTAGAAAAATTGAGAGTTACTGTATCCCCCAGACTGTCTCTTTCCATTATCACTTTCTCGAGTAACCGTCCAGTTACTGTCGGATTTTATCTGCATCGGCCTAGCAAACCAAGTCGAAAACATTTCATACCTGCCCATCTCCTCTGCTGCTCGTGTGATCGAGTTAACCAAACAAATCCAATTTTTTTCTACCGCTGGCTTCTCACAAACTGTGACTGGCGTCTGTATTTCTGCGCGGGTTCTGCTGCGCTGCCCGACTGTCCTTGCATTATCGCCACAGATCGCAGATTGCCCCGGAGGAGGCCACGAGGAGCCATAAACAGGGCTCATGTGGACTTGGCAAAACTCTTCAATTCCCTGGTCTATAAAGCAAGGATGAGAATGACCGACTCATGGTGTTGGGGTGAATATTAGATTAAATAAGATCATGTATGTGGGGGGCAATTAAGAGTGCCTGCCATGGGGTAGGCATTCAGTGAGTGCTAGTTGAATCTGAATCACTGTAGGCTGTGGTTATTGCATGGCTAAGACTGAGGCAGAGGGGAGGTTAGAAGTGATATATATATATATATATATATATACACACATACACATATATATATATATACACAGAGAGAGAGAGAGAGAGAGAGGGAGAGAGGACAATTTCTATAGTCCAGGCACTGTGCTTGGTGGTTACATGCATGTAGTAAGTAAGTCCTTTTATAACACGACTTTCCTGTGTGCTGTAAGAGCTAAAATTAAGGTCCGATATCGTGTGCTGCCTTGACATGTGGGGACATCAGGGGTCTTGAATGTCCTAACCACACATCCTCCTCCCCGCTCTGCTCCTGTGGACGAGGTCCCTCAACCAAACACCCCTCCTAATCCAATGGACCAGGGGCTGTTCCTACTCACCCCTGAATGCAGGGCTGCAGTCCCCGACAGCCTGCGGACTTATTCAAAAGACCAATCACAACCTCCCGCAGGAAATGGGGGTAAGTTCACCCCTTTAGTACTACACAGCCTGCCACCCACCGCCCTCAGGTCACTTTTCTCTTTTTTTTTTTTTTTTTTTTTGAGACAGAGTCTCGCTCTGTTGCCCATGGCATCAGCCTAGCTCACAGCAACCTCAAACTCCTGGGCTCAAGTGATCCTCCTGCCTCAGCCTCCTGAGTAGCTGGGACTACAGGCATGCCCCACCATGCCCGGCTAAATTTTTCTGTATATTTTTAGTTGGCCAATTAATTTCTTTCTATTTTTAGTAGAGACGGGGTCTCGCTCTTGCTCAGGCTGGTTTCGAACTCCTGACTTTGAGCGATCCTCCCGCCCTGGCCTCCCAGAGTGCTAGGATGACAGGCGTGAGCCACGGCGCCCGGCCACTCTGCTCTTTTATTGGTACATACATATAATTGTGTATTTGGTTTATAGCGTGCAACTGCGGTGGGTGTGGCTTGGTGACGAGTGTGGTGCGTCCCCCACACCCCACCCTGTGCCGTGAGTACATGTGCGGATAAACTGCTGTCACTGCATCTGTCCAGTGTCCGGTGTCGTGTGTCTTGTCGTCCCTGTAATTCTAGGGTGGGAATCCTTCTCTAAACGGCAAGGTGAAATAGGAGACTGTCGAACACCCTGGGAGAAGAGACTGAGCTGAATTCCCTAGATCGTTGCTTCTCAAACTTTAATGTGGAAACCAATTACCTGGGGATCTTGTTAAGATGCTCACTTGGCTCAGTGGACCTGCAGTGGGGCCTGAGATTCTGCATTTCTAACAAGCTCCCAGCTGATGCAGCTGCAGCACATTCAATGTGGTGCTCAGACCACAAAGCTCAGGCCACATATTGAATAACAAGGCACGAAGAGACAGAGTCCAGGCTGGGAGAACTGGAACATTCATCAGCGACCTTCCAAGCATCTAAGAATCTGACATCTCCCAGAGTAACTGACAGCACCCACCGGGAACTGGGACATTCAGCCTAAGGGATAAGAAACTGACCAGGATCTGTGTAAGATGCTAAGACTGAAAAAAAAAAAACCCCCTGTACCAGAGGAAGGAAAAGGCTTAGGGCGTGCATGCAGCTGGGAGAAAGGTACCTGCCAATCTCTGCCACTCTGTGATCAAAGAGATTACTATTTTATTTTATTTTATTATTGGTATCTACATATATAATTGTATATTTGGTTTATAGCTTAAAATATTTTCCATTCGTCACTCAAATACTAGAGCAGATTACTTTTTGCAAATGAAAACATACGTGCCGAACACATAAAATGCAATGCCACAAGTCACGGTATGCAAAATGGCATGGGTTCTTCACTGTTAAATTTGTCTTCATAAGCAGATACTATAAAAATTAGTTGTTACATTATCTTTGGGTTATAGAAAAAGTAACAAAAAAATAATACATTGAAGTCAGGTTATTACTAGGAGTGAGACTTGAAAAAATATACTAGGAGTTAGCAATTGGTAAATATCCCATTAAGCTTTTCAAAAATTGAAAATGTCACTTCACTTGTGGGCAAGTATTATAACCAAGGAAATATATTAGTGTCCATAAAGCTCATCTTTGGACTTTTCAGGATTAAAGAACTTCGAATGTTTCCACTAGTTTTCTAGTAAGTTTCACTGGGGAAGATGTCTGTCTGACTCAGGAGAAGGGGAAAAGAGAGGATTTGTTGCAAAGTGCTCTGAGGACAGCAAGCCAGATGCAGCTCCTGGAGAAGGCCAGCAGGGGAAGGAGAGAAGCAGAAGCAGAGGGCTGGGTGAAATCAAATCCTCTTTCCTCCCGGAGGCCTGGCCTCGGTGAAGAGCCGAAGGCAGAGGTCCCGGAGGAGTCCGTCCGTCCCGGGGAGACCGTGCATATTAGATTGGCCTTATGCGTAGCAGTCGGGCCTTGATGCTAATTTATTTCTCTTGACCTTCTCATGTGATTCTTGTCAGCCTGGCCCTCATTTGTTAAGCTTGCTTTGATTGTGCATAATGGCTCGTTATTTTTTATAAAGGAAGCAACAGAGGAAGCAATTATGCAAATGAACGAGACGTGTTGTTTGCTGAGAGCTGTGGGCTGACTGGGCACTGGTACAAAAACACCGTCGCCGCTCCCTAAGAGCGACTTTCCTTTCACAGAGCAGCGGCAGCCGGGGATTTGGATGACCTTGTGACTTGATTGCACCAACGTGCGTACACTCGGAATTATACACACTGGGGGCACCTCTCCCCCCCCACACCAGCCTCTCCCGGGACATGGGCACCGCAGGCTGGAGGCCCCGTCTTGGCACTGGCGTCGCCGGGTTGGGGGAGGCCCCACGCGAGCGCCCGGCAGCAGTGGCGCACTCGGTGCTGAGTGTGTTGACGCTAAGTGACACGGTGGCGGCACAAGGCCAACCCCCCGTGGAGCGCCTGCACGCCACCACACCGCTGCCGGTTCAGCTAAAATCACAGCTGTCCTGCAAAGTCGGTGGTATTATTTTCCCCCCTTTTACAGATGAGGAAACTGAGGCACAGCGAGGTGAGCTTGCTGAGGGTTGAAGAGGTAGAAGGTGGGGGCCAGGGTGGTTCTGTTGGGGCCTCCTTGTGAGAGGATGTGGGGTGCCGGGACTGGAAGGGGTGGGCTGCTGGGGGGTGGGAGAACTGAGGAGCAGAGTCAGGGTACAGCGTCCTCACTGCCTTCCTGCACCCACTGGGCGGGGGATGGCTCAGGCGGACCCCAAGCTTCCCTTCCAGACATAAGAGCAATGGAGACAGGCGGTGCCCTGCGCCTGCGCCATCAGCACGGGGCTGTGCTGTAGGGAAAGGCCGCCCAGACATCGCGGGTCTTTGGATTGTGTTTTGCACCAGGATGCGGCGAAGCGTCCGGGCCATGCCGTGTGGAAAGCGCTGAAGCATCCGTGGGCCCGGCATGGGGGGCAGGAAGAAAACTCAGGGCCCAGGGCTTGTTGCTGTGGAAGCTTGGGATGGCGTTTGCTCTGTGCTCTTTCAGGTGGGGAATCTCCCGGGAGAGATCCGATCAGCGGTGGGGCTTTGGGCGCATATGAGGGGCAGCCACGGGGGCCACAGCCCCCCGGCGTCTCGGCAGGAGAGCAGCACAGAGCGTGCACTGCGGACTGTGCGGGGGACACGGGACGGGCGGGTGACAGCTCTGTGTTTGGCGCTGCGCCTGCTGCCAGCGGCAGATGTCGGAGGAGCGTGGACAGGTCCCACCTGGACCACTGCTGGGATGGGGCGGCTTCCCGCTGGTCCCTCCTGTCCGAGAACCTGATGCCCGGGAGAGTCGGGTGAGGTCGGAGGTGGCACATCCAAGGAACGAGGTTGCTCCCAAACCTCATCCTGCTCGGACGGACGCAGAGCTCGGCTGTCGGACCGGTGCCCCGGGCGGCTGTGACAAAGTGCCGTGCTACAAGCACTGGATGGAGGCCCCCTGGAGCGGGAGGTTCCTCACTCCCATCACGTACCCAAGACGGTTCCAGACCCGGGGCAGGAGACCCGGAAACATTCTTGGAATAAATGGAGACCACCTGCCGTCCGCTGTCCTTTTCTTCCCACGTGCTGCTTACTTTCTTCTATTACTCTTCCTTCCTGTCTTTCTTTGTCCCTCTCGCCATCTGCCTCCTTCTCTTTCTCATCTTATTTGCGTCGGGGGAAATCACGTGGCTTTTTAAGAACTCCGGCTGTATATCCCGCCGTCGGAGCACGAGGGTGTTCCGAGACTTGCTTTATCCCGATTCCGCCTCTCGGAGGCTTCGTGCTTTCTTTGTTTCCTCGTCTGGGGAAGAGGGACCGCAGTGACTCCCGCTTTAGAGCTTGCGTTTGTGGAGCGTGCCCTGCGCGCCTGTCTCCTGCCTCCCCTTCTAATTTCGCCCTGGACCTGTTTCAAACGACTATGATCAGTTGAGCTTCCTTAGCGCCGATGCCATTCCTTTCTTTCTCCTCCCGGCCTTGAGGACGGGCCCGCGCAGCCTGTTCCTCGCTGGGTGTGCGTGGACTGTGGATGTTGGGGTCTGGGCTGGCAGGCCAAAGGGACGCTTTGCCGCATTGGTGAGGACGGCGCAGCGGCGGAAACGTGACCACAGCGTCCACGCAGATGCAACCTCTAATGCATGCCATAGGCGTTAATTCAAGTAACATTCGTAACAGTCTAATACGGAAGATACCGTTCTGATCCCCATGTTACAGATGGAGAAACTGAGGAACCGAGAAGTCAAATAAGTTTTTTTCAAGATCACACAACCGGTAATGAGCTAAGATTCAAACGCAGACCCACTAGCTCCAGGGTCTAAGTGTGCAGTGACTATTCTGTGCCACGGAGCTAATGAAATAACACCTGCACGGAGTCTGCCCAGTTCCTGACACGCAGCGGAAGCTTAGCAGATGTCAGCTCCTCTCCTGTCTTTTCAGTACAGGCCCTTTGAAAGTCTCCTGGAATGCAAAATGATGTGAATTTATCGTGCTCTCCCAAAATGCCCAAGTTTGTGTAACGGTGGCATCCCTGGGCTCTTGGAGGGCACCCAGAAAAACGGGAACACACCTCTCTATGATTAGGCCCATCTTGGATCATCTCCTCTGGTGACACCTCGGGGTTGCAGGCGGCGAGGCATCAGCGGGCGCTCATGCGTGCGCAGTGATGTTTTCTGGAGCAGCTGTCAGCAGTGACAGCTCGGAGCAGAACAGCTGGAGGGCAGAGCTGATGTTTCTAATGATGGCGAACAAGCCACGGACGTGAGGCGGCCACAGGGACCGTGTCTGACAGCCGCGCACACTTCCGCGAGCTGCTGCTGCTCGGGGCTCGTTGGTGCGGATGCCGTAAGAATTTTAGGAAGACGATTCTGTGCGGCGCGGGACTGTCCTGAGCAGATCAGTCTGGACTGTTCCATACACGGTGGCCTTTGCAGCATCCTTGACTCCCACATCCTAAGTGCCAGTAAATCCACCAGTCTTAGCGACAACCGAAAAACAAGCCCCAAAGACGCTGCCACGTTTTGCTGCCCTGGGGATAGATGTGGTATTCTCGCCTCTGTTGGGAAATGTGTGTGCCCTGTGGGGTCTTTGGGGTTTAAGGAGTCGGCATCTCACATTGGACGGCAGCTCAAAATTGGGGGGAGGGGACCCCAGCATCGGCACCACCTGAGCGCTTAATACAAATGCAGAATCTCAGGCCCCACCCCAGACCTGTGCATTAGAGTCTGCATTTTAACAAGACGCTGGATAGAGCGTGGGCTTTGGAGTAAGAAGGTCCAGGGTTGAAATCCAGATTCTGCGTCTCACTAGCTGTGTAGGTGACACAGAAATGTCACTTAACCTGAGCCTTAGTTTCCTGCTCTCTCAAAAGATCTGAACACCTTCCTCAAGGTGTAGGCTTTCAACAAATGCCATTTCCCTTCTCCTCTTCAGCCTTGCAGCAGAGGACATCGTCAGGAAAACCAGTTTAGCTCTTTGGATATCATTAGGGAATTATTACCGTAGGACAGGATCTTAATAAAGAAAGATCATCATTCTCTCTCGCTTTCTCTTTCTTTCTTTCCGCAGTCGGAGACGTAACACACATCAAGTTCCAGCTGGAGCACTGCTCTGGCATGACAACCCCTGGAAGAGGAGCTGATCTGGGCGTGACCAGGGCTGGAAGGGCCAGTGCCCCTGGCTCAAACGGGGCAGTTAGAGGGAGGAAATTGAATTTCCCGGAGGAAATCTGGGGCTGATGGCAAAGGATGGGTCTGCAAGGGGAGAGTTCAGAGAGCGGATCCGGGTCCAGGAAGTCGATTAGGCAGCTGGCAGGGGCGTGAGAAGCAGAGACATCTGGGGAGAAGGAAGAGGGGATGAACTTGTCAGCACAGCTCGGATCCTTCGGCTCCGTCCTCTTCTGTGCCCCCAGAGCACCCTGCACGTTGCTCTACCAAGGTCCCCGTCCCTCTCTACAGAATCATAGGTTGGGCTGTTTTGTTATCAGATTGTTTCACTTAGACACGGCATGCGACCTCTGAGAAAGTGTCTAGAACGCATACGTAAATATCGTTCGCTGAATGAACCAATGAATGAATGTTTTGCTTCCAATGCCGTAAGTTCCCTCACTGTCCATCCCTTAGGGAAATCCCTGGGGCCTGTTAACAGAGCAAACACTGAGACTCTCTGCGAGCAAACGCGCCTCTGTCGGCTTCAACTCCCACGTGCCTCTGAGCAGGTCGCGGCCCGGATTTCCCACGGCGCCCTCTCTTCTCGCATCCAGCGTCTCAAGCACAGAGAAAAAAGGCAAGAGGGAAAGGATATAAAGCTGTGGGAATCTTCAGCCTAGCCGTTCTCCTGTGCTCGTGGTTTTGGCTATGGTTACACCGACAGCCCGTGACTTTCCAACGACCAGCTGCCTCGGTTTCCAGACGCTCAGGGAGGCCAGGAAAGAATGATTGTGCCTTTCTTTACTGACGAGCAACCTGCCAGCCCTCTGGGACTGCTCGGGCGGTCAGTGCCGGAGAAGCTAGGTCAAGGCTTTACCTGAGCTCTGAAACGTGAAGCACCGAAGCTGGTCTATTGAAGCTACAGACAAACGCAAAACCCAGCTTCTCTGCTCTTTGGAGGACAGGCCGACAGCCGGGTTACGCTGGGGACCCTGAGAAGGGGACGTGCAAAGGCCTCAGGCTGGGCGCCTGGAGTAGGGCTGCTTGCTGAGTGTGGCTGCTTTCCAGAAAGGGATGTTCCGGCGGGGAGGGACACCCCCTCGGACAGTCCCGGACCTCAGGACCTGAGATTAATTGCCACTGGGGATTACACATCCTAAAACAGTAAAATGTGTTTTATTTCATCCCTAGCAGCTCCCGAGTTTGTTATCAGCGGCTCAGCGGAGCCCGTTGCAGCCAGGAATTTCCTCGTGGGAGGGGAACGGTGGGGGGAGAGGCGCATGTGCGCAGTGGGGACGGCTCGGAGAGGGAATCAGTTAAAGAAACCCTGCTCTCACTCTGCCCCACTCTTCCTCGCAGGTCTTTTATCGAGTCCTGGCTTTCTAAAGACTGCATAGATCTCTCGTGGAGGTCTCGAGCAGAGGTGGGGAGCCACGTGGAGTTGAGGGGCGGACGGGGCCGTGGGACGATCCACGGCTCTGGGTGCAGCGAGCCGAGTGTCCCGGGTGGCTCCAGACCCCTTCGCTACCTCCCCCGCTCACCCGTTCCTTATCTTCGTGGGGAGGCTGGGGGGTGGGCTGGGAGTGTGGGGGAGGGGAGAACAACGAAAGGAGGGAGGGGAGAGTGCTCCGGACGTCGCCTGCAACGTGAGCCGGAGCGCTGGTCCTTCTTTTCGGTGGTAGGAACACTGTCCAGTTCGGTAGCGCCCCGTATTTCCCCAGCACCCAGGCGTCAGCTGTATTTTGAAAGAGGGCTGGGGTCGCCCTGCCTCGTTACAAACACCGGCATGGCCACATGCCTGGAAGCAGAAAGGAAGTTTTTAGTAACTATGCGTCGTCTCTTGCTTGCTTTCATAGGTATATATATAAAAAAATCAGTTCTTTCTCTGTTGTTACTCCCCTCTGTCCAACACAGAGGGAGTTAAAGTGGTTAGCCCTGCAATTCGGTATCAAGGGAAAATGGCACCTGAACCAGGAGGAATGAATATTCCCAGAGATGGAGTGATACGTGGGACGATGTGTGTTTCTTGGGGAAGCTCTAACCTGGAGCCAGAGGCGTGAGCTGTGCGCATTTGTTTATTTTCAGCACAGCCTTGTCATCACCCATGTCTAAGGTCTCCCCTGCCATCAGCAGGAGCAAGAAACTCCGTTTCTTGGGCTGCTCTTTCCTGTGCGGTTCCGGCGGGAGCTTATCCTAGGTGAGGCCCGGAAGACGGAGAAAAGGCCAAGCCGTTCTTCTTCAGGAACAGTTGCCGCCGGCCCGTGGGTGGCCGTGGCGCCCACTGAACTCTTGAGAATCACTCACTTCGCTGCGGTAGCGGGAGATGGTGGCGGTTTTGCAGGAACCCCAGCATTTTAGCGGTTTCCTGCTGCTGGCCTCCCTAACCTTTCCTCCCGCTCTCCCAAAGTGTGTGTCAGACTCGAAGTTCTCTGTGAAATCTTGAATTGTGCATTAAAATTGTAGTGCACGTGCCGGGCATACAGGACACGGTGCTTTCGTTTGCCGGTCTCAGGGCTGCCCGTCCCGGCACAGGGGCTGGGGGTGTCTCTCGCGCCACCTGGCTCGTGACTGACTCGGACTTGTCAACACTCTGCCCAGCAGTATTTGCTGCAGCAGATGCTGCCCAAGGGCCAGGGGAATTGGTTAGCGGGAGAACGCGACAGAGGTCTGGACTATCTCACTCTGGCTGCCGTGTGATCTGGTGACAAGGAGAGGGTCAGCTTGGAGTGCCCTGCTGTTGAGCTGGTGGTGATTGGGCGAGTGACCTTGACGGAAAGTGCCAGGGTGAGAGCAGGGGGCGATTCCAAGGCGGCATCCTCAGTCCAGGCTGCTGTGGACCCACCCCTGGCTCCCGAGCACAGCGGCTGCAAGCGGAAACTAGGAGAGGTTTTCACGAACATTCTGTGAGACCACGGGGCTCCGTGCTGGTGTCAGAACAGGACAGCGGGGAGGGCGGCCTCCCCTAGGCAGGGCACGCAGCCACAGAAGCGGGCGTCAGCAGAAAGGTGACAGAGCCTGGCAGGGACGCGTGTGTGGGAGCTGACTGGGCTTGTTTTGGACGGCTCGCCAGACACCCTCGGGACGGCCTGAAATAGCGGAAGGGAACTTTGTCGGGGGGGAGAAGGTCCCACGTGAGCGGGAGGTGTGAGGGCCCCTCACAAGACCAGGGTCACACTTACGTCAGATGCCAGGCCCTTGGGTGGAAAAAGACCAAGGGCTCTGGTGTCAGACGGACCGGATCTGAATCCTACCTCTGCCGCTTGCCAAGCTGTAAATACCTGGCGGGCAGGGAACAGCTTACTCGCTGGGGAGAGCACAGAAGGATTCAGCACATGGACGGATGAATTTAACATCAGTCTCCCCATCTGTAAAATGGACATTACATCAACGCCCACGGTCACCCAAGTTCCCTAAAGAATATTTGATTCCTTTTTCCCCCCATAGTAAATATTCAGTATCTTGCTTAAGATAAAAACTCGGTACATCTGTTGACTCGGACTGATGAATGCAGTTTTGGTGCAGCAAACGAGGTCTACCTCTGCCAAAGAGTGGATCCTTCGAAAGGAACAATCATACCTCTTACAGGTTTTTCCCGACATGCTTTTCAGGAGTCATTGACAATTCAATGCTTTCTGACAGAAGTCAAACTATAGCTAGCTATTAGTGAGTGCCGTTGAATTTTGGGAGAGTCAAAGATTGCAGATCAGTTCCTAAACAATACAAACAGATTCTGATCTGACACGGAAAAGCTGTAACATAGAAAATATGTCGATTTGGACCTAAGAATTCATAATACGCCACACTGCTTATTATTATTAAGCCCTTTCTTTCTGTGCACACTTAAAGTGCTTTTTGACCAACCCCGTTCAGGCAAGCTCCGAATAATGGGGTCTTTAGTTGCTTCTGTGCCCACGGCAGGTCCTTAAGAAATGACCAAATAATCAACAGAAAGGGCCTGTTTCTCGCTTCGAAACAGTCCTCAGTCCCTGTTTTGACTCTTGCCCGTCCAACCTCCATACTGTGCCACTGGAAGCCAGGAAATTAAGCTTATTAAACCCAACCTTACGGTTACCTCCGTCATCCCATCAACACGCCCTGGTTTGCAGGGGGTCCCGTTCTCTCCGACGGAGCAAAATGCACCACAGGTTTTGTGGTTGCTCTTTTCTTTGGAATCAGAATAATCTTTGGTTAGATCCTGGGGGTTGGAATTATATTCTGGACGACTGAAACTTTCTGTTTAACCGTCAGGTAAGGATGAGCATGCTGAATTTAATTTTTTGAAGGGGAGTGAGACAAGCATCAAATGTACCACTAATGCCAATTTGCCTTAATGTGACTTGGGTATTTATTTTATAAATAAAATAGATTATTTTATAATCTATTTTATAAGGCACGCAGTTTAAGAGTAAAATGACTGGAAAGTTTCTTCATTCTGACATTCTTCAATTCTGTTTCAAGATCAGAGAGACGTCCCTGTTATGCAAAAAATATTACTCATTGATGTGGGATGTATTTTCTTTACGAACAAGTCAGAGCTACCTAGTACCACCGTTACTGGACATATCCACTGAATGGCTTGAATAATAAAACATATTAAAATGTGAATCGCCACAACCAGACTGCAAGCTTTCAACGACTTTAATTGATATAATTATAATTGGTATGCAATATTTCTTACAGCAGATGTGGGTACAATAACATCAAATATCAAAGAAGTTTCACATCTTTCCACCTTTAAGCGACATTGGTTGACTCACCCCAAGAGAGAAATCTGGTATTGATCTCTTGGTTAGCACTATAACCAATATCAACTAGTACTTTTAAAATCAAAGTCGAAATGGTACATTCATTTGCCAAAAAAAAAAAAAAAAAAAAAAAAGATTAAAGGCAAAGAAGGCGAATCAACGTGCAAATTAGCATCTGGCCCAGTTGCAAAATTCACGTCCCAGATGCGAGGGGCTGAACCATGCACCCTTGCAAGTGAGAAGAGCAAACAGATGACACCGAACCCAGATCAGCTGCACGCAGAGTCCAGAGGACGTCAGGATGGTTCCCGCCAGAGCTCTGCTGCTGTGCGTGCTCAGGTACACGCTCCGTGTCACCCTGGCCGTCTGGATCCTGATTCACGAGTCCGTGAGATCTACGTCCTGGGCCAGACCTTCCTCTGGAAACAAAAGCCGTCGTTTGTGATCCCAGGCACAGTTAGCCCTGCGGTCGATCGGCCGCCCTGGGGCGCGGGGTGCAGTCCAGACCTGTGACAGCTGTCTGATGGGGCTAGGAGGCAACTGACACTCGATAGAACGTGTAAAAACAACACACCGCATAACAGCAAACAGGAAGCTGAGATCACTTACGTATCTGTGTGATGCTTAAAATGTCTATAAATGTGTTTTCTCCAGAAACTGAAAACACGGTAGATGTGATTTCATTGATCCTCACGACACGTCTGTGAGGTGGGACGGGGTGAGGTCGCTATGGAAGCTTCCCCCGGTTTGGAAATGAAGACACATGGCTGTGCAGGGAGGGTGGGAGATTTCATCGGGGCCACAGAGAGGAAGCAGTTGGATCCCACCCTTTCGTCACTTGTCACCTACGGTTGGGGAGTGGCTGCTCTGACGTTCTCTCTGAAGCTCCATGACTGGTCCTGTCACAGACAGGACGTGGGGTTTGGATACCCTGGAGCTGTTTCCCTTGGGTCCACCTGAACAGACTCCCTGTGGTCCAGTCAACTGCCAGCATATATTTCAGGGGTGTGTGTGTGTGTGTGTGTGTGTGTGTGTGTGTGTGTGTAAACTTGCAGAATACAGTTGCTAAAATCCTTTGGCCAATTCAAAAATCAGAAAAAGTACGTTTGGCAAAATAAGGCTCAACCTTCAGGTATCTTATACTGACAGAACATCACGGAGGGCGCTAGAGTTTTTGCGGGAAGCTGTCACCTTGCTGAATACATCTGCTTTAGGCCGCGAGCCCTGTCTTTGCCATGAGCATCTGGAAGTTAGTAAGAGCATCAAGCCCATCACGTGCCTTGTACAATAGGAGCCTTCGGTAAGGAAAATTGTTTGTGGAGTCCATGGTTTGTAATAGGTCGGGGTTCCTGGGAAGAGGCTGGTCCCTCCGACCCAGTATCTATGACAGAAGCAACACCCGGAGTACACCTCCCCAAAGGTATCTCAAGGACATTTTGTTAAAATGTTTTTGGCCATGGGAGGAAAAAAAAAACCACATATGGAATGTCCTGTCTTTATTGGCTGGTCCTTTGCCACACTGAAAGCCCTACGGAGGGGGTGGGATGGGGAAGAAGGACAATGACCCAAGCCACACACACGGCCAGACGGGGCACCCATGGTCACTCTTGCACATGTTTCAGGGAAGGTCCACTCTCATTGTCTTTCATTTTTCGTGCTCAGAGATACCCTAATTCCTTCCAGCCCCACTCCGCACTGTCTACTCTGGTCACAAAATACCTCTGGGAGTTGCTCGGTCTCCTTTGGCACCTAAGGAGCTTAGAAATAACTTTTTTTTCAGCGTGTGGGATGGCAGGTTGCAGAAAGTGGCACTACTCCCAGTGTCTCTGACAACACGGCTGTTTAGCAAAGCAAGGGTGGTTTTCACGTCAGCGCTCTGCCCGGCCACAGCTAGTGACGGGGTGAGCCGGAGGTCAAGTTTCTGTAAACGGAGTCACGGCAGCAAGGTCCGAGTTTGGAAATAAAAGCTGATCCATTTTCAAGTTCTTTATGACAATATAACACATTTTGAAATGGGACCCAGTGTTTGTTTCCTACGACAGGAAATCAGGACATAAAATGTTGATTGCTAATATCATGTTACAGGACAGAGTTGCAGCCCATGAAATAAAGCTCTCTAGGAAACACACAGAAACAAAAAGATGACCATGCATACCAAACACAACCCATCAGCCAACAAACGCTTGGAAGATAAAAATTTAACACATCATTTCATTTTGTTAAACAAGCATGACATATGTGAGTATCAATAATCTTAATCTCAGCAGTACAGATGTTCTGTGCCGGATGATTCTCTGTTGTGGTGGGCTGTCGTGTGTGTGGCGGGATGTTTGGCAGCATTCCTGCCGCCGTCCGCTAGTGGCACCCCCAAGTCATGACAGTCAAAATTGTCACCAGACGTTTTCAGATGTGGGGGCGGGGACGAAAAATCACCTCCTGGCTGAGAGTGACTGCAATAAATGGGTGACTATGGAGATGAACAGCTCTTTCTGAAAGTTTGTTGTGCAGGATTTTAAGAACGACTTACACAGGGGTGTTCACTTATTAAAGGGATGAATTAGTAAGGTAAGCGTACAGGCAGAATTAACAGCCGAATCATGGTTTCGGGTTCCCATGGAAATGCCTCGCTGGGCAACTGCAGATAGAACAGTGCCTCTTTTTTTAAAAAAACAGTTTGCAGCCATTATCCCACAGAGAGCGAGGCAGCGGACCAGTCGCTTCATGGGTGTAAAGCAAGGGTTTTCTGGGCTCCTCTAGGCAGCGGGTGTTGCTGGCTGTTGTCGACAGCCGATTTCCACTGGCCCTGATGAGACGCTCAGCACAGGTGAGCGTCCTTCTCGCCCCGCCCCACCCTCGCTTCCAACCACGCGCACCTGCGCCGCACTCCACCTGCCTCTCCGTTCCTCTCCCTCACTCAGCTCCTCTCATGGCCTTCTGCTTTGCAAATGCAGCTCTGACTATAGCTCGAGGGCCGGGATCCCAGCTGCATGTGACCAGAGCGGGTGTCCCGTGCGGACTGGGCGGCCAGCGCAGGGAGAACGTCAGACCCACCGGACACCTGCCAGCCGCTCCTGCCCACTGGCCTCCTCCGGGGTGCTTCCTGTTTCTACCTTCCATTACCCAGGCAGCTCAGGGGCTGCGCTTAGGCTTGTAGAGCAAGCAGGCGTCCCGTCAGCCACAGCCAGGTAAACAGAGATCAGAAAGGACTCTGAGAAACCCCTGCTCCCTCCCTGCCAGGGTGAAACCCTCCCAGGACTCATTTCCTTTCCCCTCGTTGCTATTTCATGTGATTTCCTGAATAGGAGTTTAAGAAATACCCACACACAAAAAGTTCCCCTGAAAGTCAACCCCAGCGAAACAACCCAAGCGCGCGTCCTGGGTCCGTCTCAAACCCGGTGGGGGGCGCAGCAAGGCCGGCCCATTTCCGCTGAGAATCAGCCCCTACTCACCTTGAAATAGTGGTTCTCTTTTGTACCAGAAAGGGGGAGTTGCAGCAGCTGGAGGAGAGGGAGGAAAACAGAAACAACCATACCAACAAAACAGGGCTTAAGATTGTAGTCCAATGCGCGTCAGGTACTGGTCATAAATTCTACTGGATAAGCTCTTATAAATTAAGCACAGTCCTTCCTCCTCCCAGGCCGCGCTCCTGTGTTAGGAGTCGTCGTACAGAGGGTTGTTGTAGTTTCCCCAGGACCCGTAGTCGTGGTCATCCAAGAGCCTTCCGTAGGAGGAGTGCCTGCGAAGCAAGGAGGAGAGGCCGCGATTACCCGGGGAAGGCGCCCGCCCCAGGACGGCCTAACGCCCCGCGGCCCGAGCCGGGGGGCCGTGCGGAGCCAACCAGCAGGAAAGGCCGCGATGCTCCCACCAGGACGACGGGACCCCCAAGCGTGGAGGCCCCGTCTGCCAGACACCCCGCAAGTGATGACTGACCCCGCTGGGAGCCCGACGGGCTCCACAGTTTGGATGGAAATGGGAGGTTTTTCAGATTGGCATTTGCAGAGTCCATGAGGTAAAAAAAAACAAACAAAAATCTCCCACTCCTGAGATTAGGAGAGTGTGGCAGAAGAATCCAGATGACTCTGTCGACGTTATTTCATGGTACTGAAACCAAGGTCTCACTGCAGTCGGAGCAGCAATCCGTACGCGCGAGGTCCAAGCCACTTTGTGTATTCCATCTCTTAGTAACAACTGGCACCGGCGCAAGATAGTTGCATTTTCTATCTGCTGTACCTTCGCTCCCCTTAGACGGTAAAGCTCTTGGGGACAGACCGTGCCTTACTTTTTTTTTAGCTTAGCTAAAAAAAAGCGTTTAGCTACCTGAACACCTAGTATGTTGCTTTCGGTGCAATGGTTATTTTATAAACGTTTGATGCTAACTGTTCTTACATCCAGTGTCGTGTAAATAGTGCCTGTGGAGTTTGTTTGGTCAGTACGAGCAGGGATTTGTACGGCCTGTAGAAATTCATCGCACAGTATGACTCCCACCAAGTGAAAAGATCTCATTAAAGAACATCAATGGTCAAGGCTCCCGTTTTTTTTTTTTTGAGACAGAGTCTCACTCTGTTGCCCGGGCTAGAGTGCTGTGGCGTCAGCCTGGCTCACAGCAGCCTCAAACTCCTGGGCTCAAGCGATCCTCCTGCCTCAGCCTCTCGAGTAGCTGCGGCTACAGGCATGCGCCACCATGCAGGCTAATTTTTTCTATATATTTTTAGTTGTCCAATTAATTTCTTTCTATTTTTAGTAGAGAGAGGGTCTCGCTCTTGCTCAGGCTGGTCTCGAACTCCTGACCTTGAGCGATCCTCCCGCCCTGGCCTCCCAGAGTGCTGGGATGACAGGCGTGAGCCACCGCGCCCGGCCCAAGGCTCCCGTTTTGATTTGAAACGTAGGCAGCGAAAGAGATAGTGGTGAACCCGCCGTGCAGTGACGTGGCACAGCCCCTGCGCGTCAGTGGCACGAGCTTGTTGTCAGCGCGGTGCTACGGTACCGCACGGCTTAGGTGGCAAACTGAACCCTCAGGGGGCAACATAAAGAACGATTTCTCTTAAGCCCCTCCCTCGTTCCTCTCTGTCTCCAGCGGCTCTGCTCTGATAGAAAGCATCAGGCCCTACTCCCTGCCCCCAATTGGTGACCCCTTGTTGGTGACAAATGGTAGACGTGGTGGTGACATCTGTGGTTTGAGGCCTTCTTTACTACTGCAAATGGTGCCTATTTTAGGGTAACTGTAGCGTCCATGCTTGCTGGAGCTCAGCTGTCTTTGCAAACGGGCGAGGCGTTTTACTGCCCTTGTGTTGGAATAAAGCATATTTTAGGAAAACACCTGTTTCGCAAGGGTCGGCCCCAGTTCTCCGCCAAATCTCCGCCTTTGTTTACGACGACAGATAGAACAGTGCCTCTTTTTTTTAAAGTCCTCTCCTCTTTAGTCAAGCGAGTCCATCACTCGCGCTCATCACGTATGAAGGAGGAGGGATAAGAGACGATTCAGACTCAGCTTGGTGCTGGGAAAACACGGCTGAACTTGCGGCTCGTTAGCCGGTGGTCATCACGCCTCAGACTCTTGTCCTCCGCTGGCAGAGCTGTTTGGGGCAGCCGCCACCGTCTCCTTTCCTTTGCTTTCTGTTGGTGGCTGTCTTTTTCCGACTGTCATGTCCCTGCCTGGCGCCTTTGATTTAACCATTCATCGGAAACTCACCATCTATCAGGCTCTACTCGGATAGGGATCTGGGCGAAACCTCGATGAACTGAACAGAGCAAAATCCCTGTCCTCGGGGGGCTTACATTCTAGTGGGGGGAGACACAGTAAATAGGATATAAATAATAAATGGTGGATGTTACTAAGTCGATGGAGGGAAATAAAGCAAAGGAGGGGGATGGGGGGGTCCAAATGGAAGGTGGGGGCTGCATCCTGACTATGGTGATCAGGGGAGACCTCACTAAGGTACCCTTGAGCAGACGCGTACAGGAGATGAGGGATGGCCCATGAGGATGTCTGAGATACAGTCTGCAGAGGGAGACAGAGAGGGGCCCAGGGCAGTTCACTTTTACAAGCCACATCCCAGAGTGGCTCAGGTGACGACAAAAAGATGTGGTTCTCCGGGCAGGGGACGCTGTGACAAAACTAGGAGTCATGGGTCCCTGGAGAATGGAAGTGTGAAAAACAGGCGGCTAATGGGTTCGCCAATGCCTCTGGAGGATGTGGGGATTTGGGAAGGTGACAGCACGGAGCCGCCGTTGGCAGAGCTTGCCGGGCGTGCTGCTCTTGGGGCTGTGCCGCTGCCTTTTCCAGCCCACGTGCCCCTCGCGTCTGCAGGGTCTGCAGGGAGGTTGGCTGGGCCGCGTCTCCAGCCCACGGGTGCAGGCCAGAAGCTAACGGCTCCCTTATGGGTGAATTCAGCCACTCACTGCTCCAGCCCAGCGAGCTAAAAGACCGCAGACAACAGGCCTCTTGTTGCGTTATTGTTCTCAGAAGTCTGGGATGAGAGCAGCAGAATAAATCTCCAGCTAAAGCAAAGGCTAACCTTAGGTGCACGCACACACGCGCACGCCAGCGGAGCCAACTGCATGTTCGGTGAATGATTAGCGGGGCTTTCCAGGAACCTAGCAAATTAACACTTGAAGGGGTTTTATCGTAGCCATAAGGTTCATAAGAATCATTAATCTCCTTATGTCGTCATGTTGCCAAAATAATGAAGAGAAGCAGAAAGGGGCTTTCCTTAGGGGGTTTCTGAAACAGAGATCTGCTCACTCCGTCCGTCCTTAAATTTATGAGGCCGAAACTTGAGTAGCATAATAGATAAATAGCAGTCTTATATTTATACCACTGTGGACCTTTCTGCGCTTAGGAGAGAGGACCTATATGGGGGAGAGAAGCAACGATTAACTCAATTCAATCATCCACTTAATTTATCTGGTGTGCAGAAGGCCTGGGGAAAATAGAGCTCAAGATAAGATTTTAATCGGACAAATCGTAACGGCCTGCTGGCAGAATTTTCCAAGCACAGCTAAGTTCTGCGGTGGCAGGACTGGGTCTCAGCACCGGTGTGGCTCCGGTGCTCAGAATGCCTGGCACGCGGCTGGTGCCCAGCAACTCTCTAGCAAGGAGCTCCTTCCGGCCCGCCACTTTGACGATGACGATGGTGGTGTCGGCAGCGCTATGTACGTGGGAAGCAGTATCCGTGGGAAGCAGTATCCGCTACTCCTCCCGACAGTGCCACGTGGTGGTTAAAATCAATGCCCGTAATTTTGCAGGTGAGGGAAATGAGGGCCAGGGATGCTCCTCGGCATGCCCAGGTCACGGTGCTGCAGAGTGACACGGCTGGGACCCGAGCTGAGGTGCCCGCCAAGTGCTGGTGTTGGTTTGAGATGCAAACTTGAATCCCTGCCTAAGGTCAGGAGGAAGAGTTCCTCGGGTCACTTCAGCAGCGTTTTGGGGACGTGTGTAGCGAGCGGGAAGTGTTTCTGTTTCGCCCCACACTCCACTGAAGGTTGTATTTCCATGGCCCTTCCGAGACCCGCCACTGGGGATTCCAGAAATGACTCGAAAATTTATGTGCAAGTTCCCTTTTTTGGGGCCCCAGGACATATTTTGCAACAGATACTTTATTACAAAAATGGGAATGAGGTTCCCAGAGAGGTTCATAAAAGCCTATTTAACTCATAATTAAAATAGAGCCTGTCTGCAGCGACAAACTAGTAATTAAACCAGATGGAAAAGGGTACCATTCAGTAAGATATAATTTATAAAATTAAGTTCGCTGCTCAAGGAAATGCAGGCTTAATGAAGAGAATTCTTTTTCCCCCCCCCCAATCTGAAGGGGACTTCTGGATGCTTTTATAAAATCTTTTATTAGACGCAGGTCGCGCTGGCCTTTTAATTCCAGTTTCTCTTTGCAACCTGGCTTGCCTGTTCCCTCCGACGCAGATGCTATCACAGGGCACTGTCCCGCTCGCCGCCATCGCTCGGCTGATGTGGTGCATGTTTAGAACACCGGACCGAGGGGGCAAAAGGGGAGGAGGAGGGGGCGCTCCCTGGCGGGTGCTGGGCTATGCTGGGTGGCTGGCGGGGACGGGGTGGCACAGAGCGGGTGTGCACAGAGATTTGGAGGCGCATCGGGAGCTCGCAGTGTCAGGAGCACCTGTGTGTGTGCAGTGGGCTCGTGGGACCGCGTGTTCCCGTGTTTCCTGTTCACTGTGCAATTTACCAAGCACCGTGCTCACGGATGAAGTCTGGGTATTCATGGAGCTTACATTTTTGTGGGGGAAAGAGAGAATAAACAAGCAGATATGTGAAAAGAAAACAAAATAAAGTAACAGACCGTGCTAACAAGCAGATTAAATGCAGTTAAGGCACTGAGAGGATAAACACCAAGGGCGCCGAACCGGAAGGGGGATCTCTTGGAGTCAGTGAGATGGAAGTCCATGTGTGCGGCATCTCGGGAGGGGGCGGCGAGACCAAGGGCCGGGAGGGAAGGAAGGGGAGAACCTGGTGTGTGCCAAGAACTGAGGGGCGGGGGCGGCTGGAGCTCGGTGGTTCGGGGGGAGACAGGGATGCCGTGAGTCAGAAGGGGAGGCAGGGGCGGGTCCAGGACACCCTCGAGGGCCACCCCGAGGAGTTACAGTTTACTCTCAGTGCAGGGGGAGCCGTAGGGGCTTTTGGGGGAGACGGTGGTGGGGGCGGAGGGGCTTGCACGGAGAGGGCTCTGGCTGCTGGAGGAGAAGGTGTCGGCGGCCGAGGGTGCCCGCGCTCCCCGTGGCTGCCCGCGCTCCCCGAGGCTGCCCGTGTCCTGCTGTTCCGCGCTGCAGGCACTGCGCGACCTGGCAGACAAGACTGCCCCTTGCCACCTGGCATTTTACAGCTGGAAGGACACTCACGGAGTGTGAGTAATGCAGTTCGGAGGCCTGGATTTCACAGAGCAATAGAAAACAAAAACCGGGGACTCACAGAGTACTGCAAATTTCCATTTGGCCAAATCTCAGCTGCTGGCTATGCTCACCTTCATTTCATTGGAGAAAAGATATTTTAAAACCACAAACATAAGGACATAATCTCAGGGGGAAAACCCAGGTTTTACAGAAAACACTACACTTTCCTTATGTTCTTCACATTTTGCATCAGAACCAGTGAAGACCTCGTTAACAGAGCCAGGGATTGGTATTCAGAACATCAGCATTCAGGAATCGCTGATTCCACCCGCAGCCCCATCTCAGAGGTTGGAAAACGCGAGAGTTAGGAGGCCTGCGGCTTTCCCAGGGTCTGAGGTGAGGTCAGGGCAGAGAGCCTGGGCTTCCGTCTCCTGACTCCAGGGTAATTCCTGTTCCACTACATCATCATGCTGTTTACTTCAGCTTATTTCTTCTACTTTGCCAAGGCTCAGACACTGTGCAGACTCCTGTCCGGTGTGGAATACGCCGGCCATCTCCACTTCCCTGCCAACATTTCTGAGGGCCAAGGTCCCTGCTAAGGAACAAGCACTCAGCAAAACAGCTCTCAGCCCCGAGCCCTGTAAAAGGGAGTCCTTTGCTTCATAAAGTAGAGTCAGATGCGACTCACCTGATCTTCAGGTACGCCGCGACGCCAAACACCAGCAACACCACGGCGATGACCGTCACGGTGATGGCGGCGATGCTGCCTGCCAAGCAGGAGAGGCACAGAAAAGAGGACAGAAGAGGGAGTTAAGTGACTCTGGAGTGCACAGCGCCCACCCGCTGCCTGGCCCCATCGCTTCTCTGAGAGAGGAAAAAGTTACTTACTTCAGATCATTCTGCGTGAAGGTCAGAGCAGGAATAAAACCCGGAATCTTAATTCTGTTACCAAAATGCTTTTTATGCCAGGTGAGGTTGGATACATGGTGAATATTTGTTTCAATATTTATCAAGACCTCTGGCTGGCCTGGACATCAGGGAACAGTGCCCAGTAATATTTGATTATCTTTTAGGGAATGGTACCAATCTGGTTGCTGCTGCTGCTGTTTGCAGGGGTGGTGGATTTTAAATTTCCGGACGTCCTGTTTTCTTGTTTTATAGGCTCTGGCTCATCTGTCCACTGCTTGTGAGATATTGGGAGCCTCAGGATGTTTTATTCAAGGGTCACTACAGAGTGAGGTGGTTGATTTTTAAATAAACCACAACCACACAGCCGTTATCAGTAGTGTCCACCTCAAAAGGGCCACCTTGCTCGGAGACACACTGATTTTAACGATGCCATCGTATCAAAGCATTTTTAAAAACACCTCCTGGGGAAGCATGTCCAGTTTTCATTGTCGCATAGTAAATTCTGTTTTATAGAGAATAAAGTCGAGTTTGGTGTATAAAATAAGGCCAAGTCTTATAGGTGGCACTTTTTTGTTTGTAGAAATAACCAAGTGCAATTGTAAAGTAACACGAATGTTTTATTCTGCAGTTTGAAATCTGGTTCCAAAAGCAACTAATGACGGGCAGCTAAAAACACCCTTTGAGCCCGTAGCCTTGCAAGAATAACCGTGCTGCCTCTGAATACTGCTTTGAGGCACAACGCTCTTTCTGTGTGAGCTTTGGCCTGATAATGTATATACGTAGTTTTATTTCACCTTAGAAATACCAAGAATCAATTGAGCTCTTGTCCCCTCATACTTAGAGTGACTCTTTGGCACTCAAGCGGGTGCTCGGGACCTCGTTTTACTCTTTCAGGCCACTGGGAAATTATTTACTAGTATTTTGGCAAATGAATGGCACTCTTCTTACACACGCTGGAAAGAGGGTAAGAGATTTGGAGCCTGAAAATGTGCATCGACCGTTACTGGCTGTGTGGCCATGAGCTGTTAGCTCCCCTGCAGAGACAGAAGAAGATGAGGGCTCTACCCATCTCGCGGGGTTTTAAAGGGGTTAAATGGGACGCCGTGTACACCAGTCTAAAGCACTGCCCAAATGTCCGACCCTGGGCCCGTTCCTGTCTCTCGTGTACTAGGTCTCAAAGGCGATGAACCTTCCCCACGTTTTCGGAGATTTATCTTTGCAGATTACTTTGTCATGTCTCCTTTTATTATTTTTTTTTCCTCTGGTGTGCATGGCTTTTGTTTGTTGTTCCTTTTATTAGCTCTTCCACCGACAGAGTTAGAGCACAGCTAGGAAGCGAATCAGTCTACTTATTAACTCTTTAGTTACTCCCCAAAAGTTCTGGCTGAAAGAAGGCTACATCGGACATCCGTGCTCCCACTGGTCATGATTCACAGAACAGAGTCAGAAAGAACATTGCCAACATGGAGACTTAAGAGCAGAGCTCGGTGTCTCCGCACAGACTGACCGGATTCGACCGTTTCAGGGTGCGCACGATTCTGGACGTTTTACCATCCGTTTCTTTGCTCCTGAAATCCGTTTGAGTCAGATTAGCGTAATCATCAGTATGATCTCTTGCTCTTCTTACTAAAGGCAAAGCCACGGCACTGAATGCTCAAATGCGCAGATCTGGTCCGGTAGGGAAAGTTTGAGGTCAAACTTTCCACCTCATGAAAAACCCCCACTCCTACTTTGAGAGGATGCTCTTAGCTTCCTGGCCTCCAAACCGTGTTGGAATTGGGACAATTCAAAGTTCAACGAAGCCTCATAAAAGCTCTTTTAAGAGTTTGTGAGAGGACGGTTATAACCGCAAAGGAAGGTGATGGGAGTATTTTAAGATTTGAGAAGATACAGTTATTGCAATTAGGAGCAGTTTAAGAAACTGACCTTTTAACTTAACTTCTCTCTTCTAAAGGAGTGGAGCAAGAGGAGAACATAACCCATTTCCCTGTGAGACTCTTCCTGCTTGCCTCAGGGATAGCTTAATATAGGAAACCGCAGGCTTGACCTTTCTGTAATAAGTTTCTTCCCTGACTCTAAGCAGTTGGGTCTCCTCCAACTCTGCGATTTACTGAATTTATTTATATACCACCTCTTTCTAAAGATAAATCATGCGGTTCCCCCAGCTAGAGTGCTGTTGTTTCTTTCTTTCTTTTTATCCCGAGACTACAAGTGATAGACTGACCACTTCCTCTCCTAGGGATGGGTGGCTGCCTAGCTCTCAGTGTAGCCCCAATCTTCAGTGGGGCCCTTCAAGGCCACCCTTCCTTGTCCACAGAAGACATCAGCCTGTGTGACCAGGGCTGGAATTAGCAAGTGATTTTCCCCCGATGGGCCCTTGAGGGCAGCTGGGCAAAGGGGCACTTCTTAGAGTTGGCACAGCCCAATAGGAAGCCAAAAGGTTCATGAGATAAACTAGATGATACTCGGACATTTGGAACAACCGATTAACTATTCTGCCACGCACTGGCTCTTCTCAGCGGGTAAAAGCCTGGCTGAGCCGAGCCAGGGAGCAAGCGTCCCCCAGAAGCAGAAGACCTTGGTGAGGTCCCCAAGCCTGGGCGATCTCGTGTCCTGAGCTTGCTGCCACCCCCACGGCGGCAGCTTCTGCTTTCGGGAGCAGCCCGTAACCTCAGCCCTGGGAAGTTCCACACCTGAGTGCATCACGGCTTGAGCATACGAGGGGGCCGGGGGTTGCTAAGCTGCGTCGGCACGACTTTGAACGGTGACTGGAAAAGCTTCATTTTCTCCTTGTGAAAAACGAATGTCATTTCCCCCTCGGTTCTGTTAACAGGAAACTGGAATTCCCCTTGTCCTACTCTCTCTTGTTTCAGGGCGGGGCGGGGACAGGAAGAATGAGGCCGGCGAGGCCGTGGGCAGGGGGGGCTCGCCCTGTGGGAAGGTGCGGGACACCTGGTGGTCGTGGGGGAGGGGGTGGCTGGCATTTCAGTTCCTCCCCATTGGGATTTGCCAGTTGCAGACCGGGTGTGACTCACAGCTGTAAAGTCAGAATGGGCAGAAATGAAGAGAGAAATTTGCATTCGATAAGCTAAGACACAAGAACATTCCACTGTGCTAGTATGCTCTGCCTAACCAGAGGGCTGCTGCAGATCCATGAACTGAAGCTTCCTTGAATTTTGGGCTTCCCTGAAGTCTGGGATTTCTCAGGGTTGCGTTTTTGCTCTTTTCCTAAGGACCTAGGGCAAGAATAAATGCGCTGAAGAATGGCCGTCGCTACCATTTACAGGCCACGACTGGGCTGGCACTGTGCCAGAACTTCACGGCTGTCACCCCATTGAATTCCCTCGATGACGTGAGTGCAATTATTCCCATTTTATACACGAGGAAGTCAAGGCTCCGCGAGATTAAGGTTTTACAGTTGGTAAATGATTGAACTAGCATTTGAACCCAGGACAGTTTCGTCCAGGTTTTTCATTTTCAATCATTAATATCCTGGTTACTTCTTCCAGCCCTTTTCTCAGCTGGGCCAACTCCCACCCTTTCTTCGTGACCTAACCAAGTATCAACGCTTCTGAGGATCTTCCCCTGACAGCCTTAATCACAGCGTCGTCGTGTGTTCTCAGATCTTGGCGTCTGTATCTCTCCGACACTCTGTGTTGTGTTCGTGAGCTCCCCAGGAAGATTCTGATCACAGCCGTCTTGCATCTCTTCCCATTCCTTTGTACACTTTTAGCTCCAGGCGCAGGCTCTGGCTCACAGTGGGCACTTAACTCATTTACTGTTGAATACATAAATGTAATATTGGCGGGAAAAAATAACTTGACAACTGCAAGCGTCTGACCCCAATCACTGTGCTAAGAGAGTTCCCAGGCGGCAGGCTCTCTGCCCATTCACCCTGGAATCCCCTGCTCCGGGCCTCGCCTGGGCACCTACTCCTACGACTGCATCTGTGGTCCTATCTCCTTAGCCCCTTGCCCTCCATGCTGTGCATGTGGGAGTCCCACGGAAGGCCAAGGTGGTTAGCTGGAGGGGCTTCATTTGGGAGTAACTGACTAGAGTCAGGCAATATCCGTGAAGCAGCCAGAGCAGACTCCTGGTCAGACCTGGCGGGCCGCCACTCCACTCTCCTGCTCCCCCAAGGAAGGAGGCTGCCCTAGAGGCCTCATTTTCCCTGCTTTGTTCTGTACCCTGTGGGGTCCTGGAATAAGCTGCGGCGTCATCTGAAGAGTCTCTCCTGCAGCTGCCTCTCCCACCACAGACACGAGCCTCTGCCCATCACACGCTGTCTGTCTTACTGCCCGCTCAGGGGGCTCCGCTCACATCCAGACCTCCTCCCCTCCCTGGGCTAAAAGGGCCTCCTGCCTTCCTGGGCGTAACAACATTTCCAAACCTCAGATGTTCCTCTGTGGACTCTTCTCATCGATGGATTTTCTTTTTTTTTTTTTTCCCCTTTTAAACATGAAAGGAACATTTCGTCCGACCTCCTTGGCAGGAATACTTGCCAACTGTATCCAAAATAAACATCTTAGGATGTGATGGGACGAACCCAAACAACCTCTGAACGAAAGAACTTTACCAGGCTCTTTAAGAACGTTGTTCTGAGAGGGCTGGGGGCAGAGGAGGTGACGGTGGAAAGCTCCCAGGGGTGGCGAGAGTCGTCCCGTTCCTGTCCACAGAGGACTCCCGAGCTACATTCTCCTGGAAAGCTCGCCAGGCAGCTTATTTGGAGGTGCGTGGAAGGACCTGACCGAGCTCCTGGGCATGTGTGCTCACCTCTGATCTGTTTCGAGAGGGGTCTTGAACAAACCTCTTGACTCTCTTCCAGTGTTCTTGCTCGTCTCTCTCCACTTCCTGGTCCAGAGATCAGGCGGGAAACAGAGAAGGGGAGCAGGTGGCCACTTCAGAGCGCGCGGTGGCTCCTTCAGTCAAGGTCACCAACAGGAAAGGAACATTCGGTCTCAAAGGAATTCTTTCTCTTTAAAAGTCTGTGTCTGCGGATGTGCCGGAGGAGGGAAGTGGGCGGTTGGCGAGGGCCTGACAGCACTGTGTCCCGAGTCTCTGTTTAGTGTGCTGGGCTCCTCTATCTCTACAGCCAGGGTATCCCCTCACGTCCCCGTCCTCCGAAGAAAACAGTAACAGTAATAGGAAAAAACAGTAACAACAAAAATAACAGCAACTAGCACTTTCCTATTGCCGACTCTGTGCCAGGGACTGTTGTTCTAGGAGCTTCACTTCTCTGAACTTATTTAATCCTCATGAGAACTCCGTTAAGGTACGTGCTCTTGCTATCTACATTTTGCTAGTGGGGAAACTGAGGCACGGAGACACGAAGGGCCCAAAGCCACACGACTGCTCATTGGAAGAACGGGGATACAAGCACAGACTCCAGAGGCCATGTGTTACCTGCTGGGCTCTCCTGCCACCCTGGGCTCTCGCGTTAGATCCAAGCCTACTTTTCGATAACACCTACGGCTCTGGCACATCCTCTGTCTACTTTCTGTCGGCCGCCCAGGAATCAGGGCCTAACTCGGGGCTGTGTGGTGGCTCAGGTCCTCTTGTCAAAGCTCAACAATTCAAATTAATCGGAAGGAAGACTATTTAGAAGCAGATGGCCGTCACAGAACAGCGACCTAAGAAGGTCCACGTCACTGGTTTCTAGTATGTGTTGTGGTCCAGAACAGCTGCTCGGGGTGCTGCCCACTGCTGTCTGTTGCAGGATATTAAGTACCCAGGTGTACGGTAACTGCGGTTGGCTTTGGCGGCGGTGGTGGGGGGTGTGGGCGTGTAGGCTGTGAGATGGGGGACAGAAAGCAAAAGCGGAGAACCTCAGTTCTTGGATACGCACCTAGGTAGATCCTGATTTTACCACTGGTGAAGGCCACCCTGACTTCCGGCCTTGTCTGCTTGGATTTCACTCCTGCTCCTCCTGTGCTGCCCCGTGCCCTGATCTTGCCTCCTCCCTCTTACCCCAAACCAATCCCACGAGCCTCTCCTGAAGGGGCTCCAGGGGCTCATCCTGAGCCAGCACCGTGTGGGGTGTAGAGAGGCAACAGGCCGGGGCTCTGAGGTTTCACTACCCCACAGTAGAGACAAGTGTCCGGCCCCCGGGACCACACAGGAGCCTCAGGATTGAAGGACAAACAGGAAGGTGGGTGACGGAGGTGGGTGGTACCAAGCTCTGTATTTCTGCCTATAACTGAGGGGGTGGGGCGCGTCTTGGGAAGGGGCGGGAATGAGGCTGTTATCTGAAGAACAGGCAGGGCTTGTACTGACAGCGATGAGGCTCGAGGTGGGGACCAGCTACGGGAGAGACGACTCCCAACACTTACAAACTTGAAGGGTTTGCACTGGGCTTGAAGACGGAGCACCTCGGCTGGTGTCCTCATCTGAAAAATGGGCTAGTCCCCGTCCTCTCCTCTCCACAGGGGCACTGGGAGGATCAAATGAGACGAAGAGGGGCTGTCGAGAGCTTTGTAGAGCCCAGTGCTCTCAGTTTACAGACTAGGAGACCGCCATACTGCAGGACAGAGTCACTTTCCCAAGGTCACACGATTTACAGAAGTGACAAAAACGAGGACCACGGGCCACGTCAACAGGTGTAAGGGAAATTAATAGGGACCGTGAAAATGGTTGAGTACTCAGGGCTGAATCACGGAGCACTCTCCAGGGAGGCCGGGCGTGGCGTCCGGGCTTGCCACGTGGGCAGCAGGGACCATGGAAGAGTCCGGGGAAGAGGGAGGCCCCTTTCTCCTGTAAGAGCCTCTCCCAGCCCTTCTTCCTGCTGGAAATCATCCCTGGCGATGGATACTGGTTTGAGTCCTCTTTTTCCAGATGTTTGCTCTTTTATTTTGTACAGCACAGGTTAGTAAATTTATTTTAGTGTATGACTGATGCTGATGCGGGTGGCTGCGGACAGCTATGCACAGTACACACACAAGACGGACGTATGAAATACACTCTCACCCCAGTGGTCTTACGTGAGCATGTTCTACCTGCTCTCTAGCCTGTAAGTCCCTTAGAGCCGGGGATATCAAATTACACTTCCTTATTTGTCTAGGCCCAGAGTTAGTAGTTCATAAAATAGCTCTGATCTTCTGGAGCATAGCGATTTTTAAAGAATTCATTAGTAGTTATGACGCAAAAACAAAGCTCTTTCATAAGGCACACAGCTTGCATGCAAATGCACTGCAGAAGTGATTTTAGGTGACACAGCCTAAGCTTGTCTTTGTCAAGTTGGTCCTTTTCCCCAGCACTCCTCCCCACAATCCTTAAATCCTTAACTTGCTACTTGGCATTTGTCCACACAGAGTAGCAGAAGTAAACTTCATCAAAATCAGTCCCATGTTAGCACAACTCGGAATCTTGAACCTCACGTTTATACTCTTTCCTAAAAGCTAGTTAGTGGGCACAATTGGGATTCAAACTTTGGGGAGGGATCCCCAATATTTAGACTCTTCCACTTCACGTAATCAGAAGACCTGGTTTGGAGACTGGCTTTGCTTTTATCTAAAAGCCTCTTACCTACCGGAAGCACACAGTTAGCAGTGTACACTGGGAAGACTAACCCTGGTTGAGCCAGTAAAAGATCCGCACGTGTTCAAGACAAGTGCTCGTTGCCTCTTCCTTCCTTTCCCCCTCCATCTCTCGGGGCCCATCACGGTGCTTTAAGCGTGCAGGGAGCAGGTTTCGGTTAGTGCAAACCGGGCCACGCACGGCGGTGCAGTTCTTGGTTACGTTACCAGGGTTTCAGCGTTTCTTCACTTCACTTCCTGTTACGATCTTTTCCACCGCAAATGAAGCCTCTTTCGCATTTGGGATTTACTTTAACCACGTGTTTAGGCAGCCTGGTTCGCAGCTCTCCTTTGACACCTGTGATTTGAACTATCCTGCGTTTCCGGGAGCAGCAAACAATGCCCCGCATGCTTTTTTCTCATAGCGTGGCGGCCGCCTTGACGTCACAGCCAGCCGATGAGCGCACAGAGCTCCGGCTCAGGGTCCGGGAGCGTAGCCTTCATTCAGGTGGCGTAACGGTGCTCCCCAGAGGAAGAGGAGTCCGCAGGGAATGAGCAACATCGCGGGCCAGGAGGGGGGGGTCTCACCCCCCAAATCATCTCTTTGGAGGATGCCTGGAGGGGGCGAATGAGGTATCGCAGGAGGCATCCCACTGTCCTGCTCACGGGCTGCCCTCTATCTCCGTGAACACGGAGAGAGGGTTTTTTGTTGTTTTGTTACCTCCTCCTCTATCTCTTTAGTATTTCCATGTGAGAATGAGGCGTGGCCATGGATAAAATAACACTGAGGGGAAAAATAAGCCAAAAAAGTTGGCATACATTGTTTTTAAAAATCACCCAGTCTGCCAGGTGAAGACTGAGACTGCCGTGGGTTCCACCACTCTTGGCAAGTACGACCTTCCACATTGGTGTTTTCTTGGTTCAGAGCACATGAGCAACAAGAAAGGGAGGCACTTCTAAGAGCCTGAGATAGAGTCCTAATTCTGTTTGCCAAGCAGTGTGCAAGCTTTTCATTTTTATCGTGGAATACGGGCGAGCAGCAGAAAGTCACAGTTTCAGGTCACCAGTCCCAACACCTCGGCCAAGGGCAGTGACATCAGTACCATTACTGCCGTCCCAAGGACTCGGGGAATCTCCTAGGAACCACTAGCTAGATTTAGCCCTGACCCTCTGCCATTAATCACCAAGGCCACACAGGAACCTGCTGTTGAATTCTGTGTTTACCAAGTTTTAATTTCTCCCAGATTCAGGCCCTGAAGGTTTTAAAGTGAAAAACACTAGAAAGAAAAAAAATAATTTCCAAACTTTGATGCAAATTAAGGGAACAGTACAACTGCTGGGTCTTAACTGTCCACCCTTCGGGGCAGGTGGGGTTTGGGCTAAATCCTAAAGCTCAGTTTTTGTTTCCCCCAACTCCTCAAACTGGCTTTTCTCCCAGCTAGAAACCTCCAGTTGTTTGGACTCTTTAACCCTTTCCTTTGGATTTTTACAGGTTTTCTGAAAGTGTTAGTGTTTCCAGTGTGAACATAGTTGTTTTTCTCCTTCACACTTCTCGGATTATCCTTTTCTGTATTGTGCTGCAGGCGAGTTCTTAAGTGGGTCTTTATTACCTAATACTCACAGTAACAATCCCTTTGGGAGTCTTCAAGGGTTTTACAAACATTCTAGTTCTTCAAGTTAAGAAAATCAAAGTCTGGAGGAGTCAAAACTCTGCCTGGTTGGTACCCACACTGAGAATTAAGGACCCAACTGTAATAATAATAGCTAAGGTTTATTGGGTTCTAACTATGTAAGACCCACTTTATATACTTGTCTCATTTAATCCTAATAAAAATCTTATAAAACGGGTCCAGGACTGTGATTACCCTCATCGTATGGATAAATAAACTTGCCTAAGTCTCCCATCTTGCAAATGGCACTGGCGAGATCTGAACCAGGCAGGCTGATGCCAAAGCACGGGCTGTTACTAACCTCACTGCCTTCCCAGAGCCTGGCTTCGAAATGACTCCGTGATTTCGCCACACGGAAATATGGCAAGATGTTTTAGATGGCCCGCTTCCATGCACTCATTGAGACTTTATTATTTTTATTTATTTATTTATTTATTTTTTGAGACAGAGTCTCACTCTGCTGCCCAGGCTAGAGTGAGTGCCGTGGCATCAGCCTAGCTCACAGCAACCTTAAACTCCTGGGCTCAAGCGATCCTTCTGCCTCAGCCTCCCGGGTAGCTGGGACTACAGGCATGCGCCACCACGCCCGGCTAATTTTTTTCTATATATTTTTAGTTGACCAATTAATTTGTTTCTATTTTTTTTAGTAGAGACGGGGTCTCGCTCTTACTCAGGCTGGTGGCCTCCCAGAGTGTTAGGATTACAGGCGTGAGCCACCCACTGCGCCCGGCGAGACTTTATTATTTTAACATAAGTTCACCTTCACCTTTGGGCCTCTGGTCCAACCCTTGAAGGCCATGAGTCTGATGACGAAAGCATGTTAAATAAAATGCCGTCTCCTTCTGGCCTCTATTTTTCTTTCCTAGGACCTGAGAAACAGGGCATGCTGAGGACAACACGAATTTAGTATCCATTGTATGTTCTCCTAATATAATATTTGTGACTCGACTCTCTGGGATGGGATTTTTAGAGCCATTTCTCATAATGGTGATGGGATGGTGCTGCTGTTTCCTCCCTTCCCTGCCGAGTTATTGTGTAACTAATAAGACATGCTCTTTTGAGTTGGAAGATTATAGTAAGAGTTCAACCTGGATGTGGAATCGGGCATATTCCAAATCGGTTTTCCCAGTGAGCCAACAAAGCTGTAGGTTCATTAGCGGTATCAGCTGTGCTTACAAACTAAAGCGCACTTTCTCAGTGTCGCATTTCCATTATCACATTAGTCATACAGGGCTGGTGAAAGCATTTGAAACAGGAAAAGAAAACTGTTCCGTGGAGACAGAAACTCTCCAAGTGTCATAAAACGTGATACTGAGACAATTAAAATACGTGATGTAACTGTATTGCCACTAGATGACAACCTAAATGGTAAACAGGTTTTATTAGATTTTACTCCCTTGACATGTGTTTTTCAAAAGATATTTTAGAAATATTTCAGAACCAGGTTAAGATTTAAGTAGTAAAAGTAAGCCGAAAGAGAAAAATATAGGAAGTAGGGACAAGGATTCAGAATAATTTTTGCCCAATATAAAATCTGACAGTGGGAGTCTCTTACGGGAGTTTACCTTGGCTTTAGCAGGCTTTGAGGTTTAGCGTAAGGATTTATGAGGCTAAGACAATATGTGGATTTATCGTCTAAAGCTTGATAATTAGTCACCAAAAGTCATTCGTTCATTGATTTACTGAACATTTAGTGAGCAGACACCGTCAGGTGCTGGAGTATATTTCTGAGCCCAAAAGACGAAGCCCCACCCTCACGTGCCTTGACGAGCAGTGAAGGCAACACAAAGAGCCATGCGGGCAAGTGCACAGTCACGCCCTGTGAGGAAGGGGTGCCAGTGAGCTGTGGCAGTTTGTGCCTGGGAGGCCAGAGCTGGACAGGGGACCCCGTAGGAGACATCCTGAACAGGGGATGTTGGAGCTGAGACCCAAGGAATGAGCTGGAATTACCCAGGTGTGGCGATGTGTTGTGAGAAGGTTCTAGGTAGAAGTGTCCGAGTGGGTGAAGGCCCTAGGACAAGAGGGAGGTCAGCAGGTGCGTGGAGCTGGGAGTCAGCCAGTGTGGGTGGTGCAGACAGTGAGGGGAGGGGTGTGGGGTGACACAAGGGTGGCAGGTAGAGGCCACCTGAAGTGAAGGCTTGGGGACTTCGTGTTGAGAGCGGTGGGACGCCCCCAGGCTCTGGGCTGTTGGCGGTGGCGAGGTTGTGTGAGACCCGATCAGGTGTGTGTCTGAGCGTCAGTCACTCTGGCTACGGCGTGCAGAACAGGCAGGACGGGGCGGTGGGTGCAGCGGAGGAGGTGGAGGGCAGGTGGGAGGCCACCGTGGTGGGACTATGGGGGCTTTGACTTGCGAATGAGACAAAGGAGAAGTAGATGAATTTGGGGGCTACCAAGAACTCAAAATCAGTAGCTCTCAGTGATGGAGAGCAACTAGGGAGTAGGAGAGACAGATCCGAAAAGACGGTAATGGCACTCACTGTCAGAGGACCGGGCCTGGGCATGGACAATGACAGTATTTGTAAAACTGAGCCTAAGATACCGTACTTTTAGGATTACTGCTTTCTGACACATTCTGGGCCTTCTAAAAGAATCTGACCAGGAAATGTTTATCATTCGTTTACACAGTCTTTCCACACCTACGTTTCTGGTTAAGTCATTATTTTTCCCTTTAACCCATCTTTACTGAGTCATTTAAATATAATGATCATTAACACAATATGCATTTTCTTTTACTCCTACAGCTTTTCCAGGTGTACTTTTAAAATTATTCTTTCATCTTTTCTACCAGTTGATTCTTTTTTCTCATCCATGTTCAAAGTTATGAGTGTCTTGCATAGCTGAAAATCCCTTGCAGGTACAGACACGGAGATGTCTAGATGTCCGTGCCTGCTTAGCGCCCTGTATTTAAGGGTATTTATTCACACGGTTTAACTGAATAAGTTCTGGGGTTCGAGCCAGTAATTTAAAGTTCAATGGACTGCACCAATTTTCACAGTTGTGTGTTCTTCTCTTTGTAATGGAAAAATATAGAGTAGCATAAGACCAGTGGGTTTTATAGACAAAGAGAATATCCACTTTGCATCAGGCATAGTGACTACAATTTTAAAGCTTGCGTATGCGAGAACTAATGATGTTTTGGGCATAATTTGATTTGCGATGTCATCATAATCCCTCAAGCATTTACCAAGCACCAGATTGTACACAGCACCGTTCAATTTTGTCCAGGGAGGCAAAAACACACTATCGTTTCTGTCCCTGAAGGGCTCTGATTCAATAACACAAGATGACCCAAATTTGACACATCACATCTCTCTCTTGTCCTTTAGAAGCCAAACAAAAGCTGAAAGTGAAAATCAGTCAAAACTCTTTTTTTCTGCGCAGCTGATTTCGGATGGCTGCTACCACCTCCTGCCCGTCCGCCCACTGGGCAGCCCCAGCCCTTGGACGTAGCTGGCGACATCTGACAGCATCTGACACCGGCTCGTGTCCACACTAGTGCTGGAGGCCATCAGTCTCCCCCGACTCACGTTTCCAGTAATTCAGGTGGGATGGATTTAGGGGAAGGAACACTGGCTTAGGGTCAGTCAGGAGGACTGAATTTGAACTCCGTACTGGTCATGCAAGTGAGAACTTGAGTAAGTCACTTCATCTCTTTGAACCTACTTCGTCACCTATAGGGCAGATACCATTGAGCTCACCTCGCCGGAATGTTCTGAGGTCAGATGAAGGGCTACTACGCCCCCAATTCTTGGACACACGTATCCTCAGCGTGCCTCATGTGAATATGAATCTCACGACTTCCGCACAGGATAACTACAGTAAACAATTGTCATAGTATGAAAAGCCAGAGGACCTGAAAGATGACCTCTCTTCTCTCTTGTATTCAGTTAACAGCTAAGCGCCCTTACCGTTAGAGTAGTTAAGTGACATGCTTAATATCGGTGCATGATGACGACAAACCAGGAAACAGGCAGACAGCTGTCGGCTGCACTCTGAACGCAGGTGTGTGCGGCTGTAGCCGCTGTGTTTCCGGTCCCTCACCTGTGCGCAGGAGCACCTGAGACTCCCTTGCCCGAACCCCCTCACCTCTCTCTAGGCCCAGATCCCTTTATTTCTGCACCTCGGCTCCCAGTTCCCTCCGCCACGGGGCCTTCCCTCATCCCTCTCTAGTCAAACTGAACTCCCACGGCATTCACCTGTTTCAAATTACTCATCGGTGATGATGTTTAGGTACTTGCTGAGTGGATGGGTCCTTGGATTAGCAGCAATACGCTATGTGACCCTAAGGCAAATGGCTCTACAGAAATGTGGTGTCATCACTCCCACTATTGAAGGCAGCCTACGAACGGCCAAACGGGAGCATCCCAAACGAGCAATCCGGGAGCACAGCCCCAGGAGCGCTGCTTGGTCTGCGGCTGAGAAGGGAGCCACGCAGCAGGGCCACGTGGCTGTGTCCTGGGGATCTGGGCTCCGGGCCCAGCCCCGCCACCGAGCCGTGTGACCTCGGGCAAGGCCCTTCAAACTTCTGGGACGTCATTTCTTTGCTGTTGACACAAGCAGATTGTGTCCCGTAATCTCAAAGGTCCTTCCACCCACCTGCGCGTATTCTCATTGTAGACACCAAGGAGTGGTGTTGAGAGTTGCTCGTGTCCTTTCTGTCTACCTGAACCACAAAATCTCGAAGGGCGGGTCTTACCCTTCTTTGCATGAAGAAGCGGGTCCCGGTAGACGCACACTAAGTATTTTTTGATTGAGCAGATCGTAAGGATGAATCCCCTTTGGTCTGTGAAGTGTCCACTGATCTGTGTTTAGTGACCTCCCTCTAACCTGGTTCTACGAGCTTCATACGGCGTCTCATTTAACCTCTACGAGAACTGCAGGTAGCAGGGCGCGCGCGGTTCATCCCCATTTCACACATGGGGAAAACTAAGGGCCCAGAGAGATGGAGTGACTTTCCCCAAGGTCAGGAGCTAGACTTGAAAACGAGAACGCTTGACCCCAAAGCCACTCCGCTGCGTCAAACCCTCTGCTACGTCGCTTCGCTTGCTTGCATCCCCTGCGACAGCATGCGAAGGCAAGCCGCAGAGGTGCAGCGGGCCAGCGTGCAGAAGACGTCGCGCGGAAATGATTAAGCGACTAAAAAAAAAAAAATGCGGTTTGCACCCTGGCGGCAATTCCTGCAAATCGCAGCGCGGCGTAGGTGTCCCACCCCCCGAACGGAAACTCACCTGCCGCGTGCGCGCACTCACCTGAGCTCAGCGCGTGCTCCACCTGCCGCAGGACCGCCCTGGGGAAGCCGGCGCTGGTGGCCCCCGCGCCCGCCGCCGGCTCGCACGACACCTTGCCCGACGCGGTGGCGGCCGCGGGCGTCTTGTCCCCGGGCAGCGGCTCCGCCGGGGTGGGCGGCGACGCGGGGCTGCGGCCGGAGCTGGGCTCCTCCGTCGTCGTCGGGGACGCGGGCTGCGTGGCGGCCTCCGCGGGGCCGTGGCGAGTGGCGGCGGGGGCAGAGGAGGCGTCGTCGGGAGGCGAGGGCGACAGGGACGCGGGCGGGGAGGCCGGGGCTGCAGGGGCGGTGGGCGCGGGGCGCTGGCCCGGGGGCTGCGACGCTGCGGGTGACGCTGTGAGTGATGCTGTAGGTGACGCTGTAGGTGACGCTGCAGGCGACGACACTGCGCGCGACACTGTAGGCGACACTGCGGGCGACGACACTGCAGGCGACACTGCGGGCGACGACACTGCAGGCGATGCTGTAGGCGACACTGCAGGCGATGCTGTAGGCGACGCTGTAGGCGACACTGTAGGTGACACTGCGGGCGACGCGCTTGCCGCGACCGTCGGGCGCACCCCACCGCTCCTTGACCGGAACCCCGGAGGGGACGCGGCGGTGTCCGTGCCCTCCCCGCTGGGGGCCGGGCCGCTCGGCTGCTCTCCTCGGGGCTCGACGGCGGGAGTGTCGCGGGGAAGCGGCGACGTCGGGGACGCCATCGGGGTGGCCGCCGCCGCGGTGGTGCCGTGAGGGCCGGTCCCGGTGCCGGCGGCGGGCGGCGGGAGGGTCTCGGCGGGCAGGGCCGCGGGCGAGGGCGGCGGCGTGGGCGCGGCCTGCGCCCTGCACCCTGCGGGGGAGAGCGGCACAGGCGCGGTTAGTGGGCGCGGGCCTCGCGGCGGCGAAGGCGACAGTCGCGGCTCCCTCTCCGCGCTGGCGGCTCCCGGCCCGTGAGGCTGACGGGGAAGCGGCCCGGAGGCTCCGTCAGGGACACGAGCGAGCGGGTCTGTAGGAACCGATCTTGTCCCCGGCTTGCTTAAAACCGCGTCCTCGGGTGACGGACCTACGGGCATTTGTGCGGACTCAGGGGCCGGCGCCGCGACGCTGGGGGTGCGAGGCCGCGTGTGGGGACAGGGAAGGGGTTTCGTTGGACAGGAGCGTGGTGCCCGGAAGCCCTGGCTTCAGTTCTGCTCTGCCCACAACTGAGGGGATCACTGATTGGCTGCTCCCTGCCAGAGGATCTCCCTGACTGGCTGCTCCCTGCAAGAAGAGCTCACAGGCTTGGCCGCTCTCTGCCAGAGGAGCTCACTGAATTGGCTGCTCCCTGTCAGAGGAGCTCACTGGATTGGCCGTTCTCTGCCAAAGGAGCTCACTGGATTGGCTGATCCCTGCCAGAGGAGCTCACTGGATTGGCTGCGCCCTGCCAGAGGAGCTCGCTGGATTGGCTGATCCTTTCCAGAGGAGCTCGCTGGATTGGCTGATCCCCAGGAGTTCACCAATTGGTTGCTCCCTTACTGGATTGGCTGCTCCCTGCCAGAGCAACTTCCTGATTGCCTGATCCCTGCCAGAGGAGCTCACTGATTGGTTACTCCCAGCCAAGAGGAGCTCCCTGATTGGCTGCTCCCTGCAAGAAGAGCTCACAGGATTGGCCGCTCTCTGCCAAAGGAGCTCACTGAATTGGCTGCTCCCTGCCAGAGGAGCTCATTGAATTGGCTGTTCTCTGCCAGAGGAGCTCACTGAATTGGCTGATCCCTGCCAGAGGAGCTCACTGGATTGGCTGATGCCTGCCAGAGGAGCTCACCAATTGGTTGCTCCCTTACTGGATTGGCTGCTCCCTGCCAGAGGAACTTCCTGATTGCCTGATCCCTGCCAGAGGAGCTCACTGATTGGTTACTCCCTGCCAGAGGAGCTCACTGGATTGGCTGCTCCCTGCCCATTGGAGCTCCTATTGGTTGCTCCCCGCCAAGAGGAGCTCCCTGATTGGCTGCTCCCTATTTCCGGTGCTGTCTGTTCTGCACTTTAGCCCAGGGATGCAAGGGGCTATGGGCCTGAGCGCTGGGATGGAGGAATACGTGAGCGTGTTTTCTTCAGAGGAAGGAGACGGGGGAGGTCCCGGGATAAAAGCCGGAAGGAGTCATCTGAGGCCTGGGAGTATTTTCTGAGGCTGGAAACCAGTCGTCCCAGACTCTATCCCGAGGTCCTTATCATCATGTCATTTTGCCACACGTCCTCCTCCCTCGCTGCCTCCGTTTACCCGCTCGTTCCACTCATCCACTGGTGCGTCGTGATCTGACAAACGGGCACTCCGAGCCCGCACTCTGCTCGGGCTCAGGGCTTCATTCACCCTCCGGGTAATACATCTGACCGCCCCCGGCGCCCCTTTATCCCCCCCGACCGGCCGTCGCCCCAGCCCGCGCAGCCTTCCATTCCCGCCGAGCTGCTGGGCGAGGAGCCGAGACATCGGCCTTCGTGCCTCTGTTTCCCTCACACACCGCACCAGATCCTTCTTAGCGAGTCGTGATGACTCTGCCTTGAAAATACGGTCCCAGTCCAACCACGTCCCACCACTTCCCCCCGAGCCCCCTGCAGTCAGCAGCCTAGACTACTGCACCAGTCCTAGCTCGTCTTCGGACTACTGCACCAGTCCTAGCTCGTCGTCTTCGGGCTCCCAGGTTTCCTCCCGTCCAGTCTACTTTCCAAGCGTTCAGTCAGGTCGTGTCCTTCCACTGGCCAAAGCCCTCCCGAGGCGTTCTGTCGCACCGAGAACAAAACCCCAAAGTGCTCCAATCTGTCATCCCAGGTTCTCGGCATCATTCCCATGGGTCTCTACTCGGAAGAGTCTTCCCAGACAATCCTAACCAGAATCCTTGCGACTCCAGCCCCTTGGACATTTAAAAAAAAATTGTTTTATTGTGTTAAAATATACGTGACACTTAGCATTGCAGCCACTTTTAAGTGTATGGTTCAGTGGCATTAATTGTATTCATATTGCTGTGCGACCATCGCCATTATCCAACTCCAGAATATTTTCACCTTCCCAAACTCAAACTCTGTGCCCATTAAACAACCACGTTCCATTCCCCGCTCTCCCCAGCCCCCCCGGGAACCACCATTCTACATCCTACTGTCTCTGTGAATTTGACTGTTCCAGGTATGGCGTACAAGCAGAATCAGACAATATTTGTCCCTTTATGACTGGCTTATTTCACTTAACACAATGTCTTCGAGTTTCATTCATACGATAGCATGTGTCAGAGTGTCCTTTCTTTTTAAGGCTGAATAACATTCCATCGCATGTACATATCACATTTTGTTGATTCATTTACCCATCCACGGACACCTGGATTGTTTCCACCTTCTGGCTGTTGTGAATAATGCTGCTATGATCGTGGGTGCACACATACCTGCCTGAGTCCTTGCTTTCACTTTTTTGGGGGCATATTTCCAGGAGTGGAATTGCTGGATCCTATGGCAATTCTGTGTTTATGCTTTTGAGGAAATGCCAATCCCTTTGCTCATGTTTGTTTTCTGTGATACGAGTAGCATCTTCCTAAAATTCCACATTTATTTATTCACTCACTCATTTGCTATCTCTCTTTTACCAGCATGGAAGCTCAAAGAGGGCACAGTGACCTGGTCTCACCCATTGCTATTTCCTCCGAGCCTAGGAGAGAGCTAGGTCCTCATAGTAAGTGCTCAATAAAGTACTTGGAGGAGGAAGAAAGGAAGAGTCGAAAAATGAATTAACTTAAGAACTTTTTCACGAATACTCTCAACATTCTCCACTTGCTCCTGCATATCACTTAGTCATTGCCCTGTCTGTCATGGCATCCTCAGGTAGAGCTGCCTACCTGGTATTACTCGAGGGCAAAATCCTCGCTTAAAAGATCAGCTTTACTCTTTGTCATTCCAACACGACACATGCCTATGGGTGATGTCCTGTTAGGTCTCCAACTTTTGAACCCGGCCTACTGTGAGGAGATTTCTTGGAGGTGGCATATAGGTAAAGGCAAGGAGATTTCTTGGAGGTGGCATATAGGTAAAGGCCAACCATCATCAACAGTCAGAAGGAACAGAACGCGGGCCAGACGCCAGTACAGAGGGAGGGAGGAAAGGCCAAGGGGAGGCATTCGGGTAACCTCACCAGGCTGCCACACAACAGACCCAGGAGCTGGTGGAAAGCTGTGCTGTAGAGTTTATCCTGAATTTAACATTCGTTTGCTCATCAAAATAATGGGTTTTATTTTATTTAACAGAATTAAGTGTTAATACTTCCTTGAGAAACTAGGATGAAGAAATTGGACCCATTAGCTTCTCCGAGGCGAACGAGCATTGTTTCAAAACACAGTGGCATTGCCAGACATGGCGAGCCCCGCCTGGGCAGTGACCTGCCACAGTCATGAGACACCGCAGGGAAGGGAATCTCTCCCCCGCGCACCCCCCACGTGAGGCCTACGGGCACGATCGCCAACCTCATCCGCAATTCCTCCTTGCAAGTTTACAAGTGGCCGTCCTTCCCGAAGCTGGGTCGGGTCCCAGCTTTTCTGTTGCAAGAATGGCAGGCAGACGGTCACTCTGAAGACAACCAGATTCTTAGCTGGACAGAAAATTATTTGTTTGCGTGTGTGTTGTCCTTTATTAGGGGGGGACCAGTACGACAGTTTACACGTCTCTGATGTCTGAAAGAGCTTGTCTCGGGCTTGGTCCCCAGTTTCTGGCCTTGCTAGGAAGAGGGATGAGGGCTGATGGTTGGGAAGGCTGGCGAGCGCTCCCGGTGCCTCCTGACCTGACCGGGCGGCGGGAATACGCGGGTCAGCGAGGGCCCCGAGCCCTGTTACCTTTCCCCGGATTCCATGAGCAGCAACCTGGGCCACTGCCAGAGCCCCAGGCAGCCTGATTACCTGTGTCGCTCACCTATTTTTTTTTTTTTTTCCTCCCCGCCGCGCCCTTCCCTGCTCTTGGCTTGTCAAGCACCTGAGAAAACATGTGACGAGGCACCATTGTCTTTCAACACATTTCTTAAATCTGGGAAATCACCGCTCCTCTCAGAATGACCAGATACCAAAAATCCCGCAGATGTGCCTGTATTTCCAGGATTCAATTTTGACACCTCCGCACACTCAAGCTCGTTTTCATCCTAACTTCCAGGGAAGTTACGTCATGTATTTTGATACCTTTGAGTCACAAGGAAACAGAAGTAAACGATCAAAAGGGAAAGTTCTTTCTTTTGTTCTGAATGAATGAATAAAAATAATAAAGAAAGAAAAAAGAAAAGAAAGGAAGAAAGAAGGTTGTCAGAAGAAAGCACGATAAACAACTAAGCCCAAACTGCCTTTTCTCTGCGGTCAACAGGATCACGTCAGGGGGTTTGAGGCTGGTTTCACAACTAATGACTATTTCAGTTAATTTAAGGGCTGGGATTGTTTTCCTTCCTCTTTTTTCTTCTGTGCACACTGACAAGAAATCAGGATGTGACATGCAAAAATTTCAAACCTCATTTGAGGTTGAGACGGTATAGAATCCAGGAGTGCTAACGTCTTATTATAGAACACAGCAGTCACCTAAATAGAAAGGCTTAAAACCAGAATAAATCAACTTCCTTACTTCCTGACCCGTACGAATTTAATTCTGCAGACCTGATGTTTCAGTAATCTGATTTTCAAATGATACCATGTTCTTTTCTCTTAATTTTATCTCGAGACAAATGCTCTAATTTTATTTGTAGCGGTTGGGGGAAAGTAAAGTTCAATGTCTAATTTCTCTGATGTATTTAGAGCTCTTTCCCTCTGCTTTCCAGGGGACAAAACGGAGAAAACAGAAACGGGATCAAATGCTATAAATAAATTATGGTTGGCTTGTCCTTAAATATCATAAGCTGCTGAAACGAAATGAAGTCAGAGACATACATTAATTTTATGGTGGGAGCTGGCTAAAAGACGGTGTTAAAATTAAAGAGTTTTGAAAGACGGAAAATGAAACGGGGGAGTCACCTGCCGGCACTTCAGAAATAATTAAACACCTATATTTTCTTGCCAGTGTCTTCTAAGACTGCAGAGTTCTGTGTTTGCTGTGTTATCCACTGCGCTGTGGTGGGATATTTTAGTAACCCACCAGAGCACTGGGGTAGTGACAGCTAGTCTACCCATGTGTCGATTGTTAATAATGGTTACATTGTGCCCAATATTTTAGCCACTGTTTCACCTTCTCCATACATTAAAATATCCCTCAAGGAAAAACCACAAGTTAAATAACAGCAGAACAAGAGGACCTTACAGGTAGACTTGTATTTGGTTGGGTTTTACGACCTTCTTTCTTGTCCTTTCAGAATTTATTTACGGACTTGGGAGAGTCAGAATGTCTTAGTCTATGAAAATCTTTTTTCTTTTTTTGGAACTGAAACCAAAAATAACGACAATAAAAAAAAACCCAACTTTGAACTTAAGTTTTTACCAGCTTAGCCCATGCACCAGTATCAGCCCCTGGCGTCCCCTGCCTGGGTTCTCCCCAAGACACGATCCGTCTGTCCGCAGACAGAGAGCCCCGAAGCGTCTCGGCAGCCAAAGCCAGGTGGAGAAATGGGGCTATTGTGCAGATAATTTTAGGTCGGAACACAGGCCAAGAAAACAAAACTGGTTCTGTTTGAAATTGCCTGGCTGCCCTCGTTTCGTCACTTGGCTTCGCATGCGGAGATGCTGATCCAGGAACCACCCATGTGACAAACAACCGTGATGCTCTGCAGGGAGAGTAACGCAAAGTGGAAGACTGAGCTTATGGATCTGTGCAAAGCCCTCCACATTTGGACATGTTAATGTGACTGAATGCGCTGGACCGGCACAGAGGAAAATACCGTCCTTCTACACCTGGACTGGCAGACTGACGGAGTTCATGTCTGCATTGCATGTACAGTTCTTACATCTGCATAGCACCTTGTGGCTGCAAAGATCTACCTATTTTAAGGGCTTTGGCTCCGGGAAACAACCGCCCGGTGGATCCCAGGTACCAAATCGTCTGCAGAATCACACGCCAAATCCCAAAAGCTTGCTGACCCCAGGCCCATGAGCCGATCAATTCGGGAGGAAACTGGCTCATAGAACATCAACACTGGTGATGCCAGTGGCTAAAATCTAGCTTCTGGATGTGACATCACAGGTGAATTCAGCTCCCAAGGCTGCACCATGCCAAGACTGTATCAAATCGCATGGATACAAGCCAAGCTATCGGGCAAACGCTGGTAGGATGACGCCAATCAAATTAAAGTCAGATGGCATTAGTGTTGCTAATGATAACAAAGACTCTCTCCTTGAGCGAACTTCACTCAGCCTCGTCTGAGTTGGAATTCAAAAGCAGGGTCACGCACCCCCCAAACCCCGTTTTTTGCACATCTATTACGAGAACTTGTCTGAGCTGCTCCTCCCCCACCGTGGCGATACTATCCAAGCGGCTGAACTCGAGTGAGTCTTTCCTCCGTACTGGCAAACCACTCTCCATGAGTTTATGTATGTGTGCCCAGATGTAAATCTCTTAGAAGACAAAATCAAAATGCATAAATCATGCATCTCCCAGAGCCTCCAGTACAGCCTGATCTTAAAAATATCTCTGCCAGCTACTTAACGTCACAGACCTACTTAGGAAAAAGGTTCAACATTGGCAAGAGAGACTAGAATGATTACTGTTATTCAGTTTCTATGAAATTTGCAAAAACCCAATAAGACTTAGAGAACACCAACAGCCTGTCTTGTCCTGAATCTTTATCCTCACAGGCTTCCCTGTTTTGAATCAGGCCACATTTTCTTCTGGAAAGGACAAAAAAAAAAAAAAAATGCAAGTCCACGAAAAATGTTCTTATAGAAAGTTGTAGGCTACATTTATAACCAGTGAAGAGTTCAGTCTCAGTCGTTTTCTTGCTGGCCATAGATATATTTGTCCTTTGTTTGCTTGGTAGGGAGAAAGATTCTGAACTTTTAGGAAAAAAAAAGATTTCAGATCCAGACTCCAGGAAATGCACTATCTTACCCTGGAGTTTCTTTTGCAGACAGTTCCCTTTCTAACACGAGTCTGTAAAAATGGTCTCACCTGGGCCGGGCGCGGTGGCTCACGCCTGTAATCCTAGCACTCTGGGAGGCTGAGGCGGGCGAATTGCTCAAGGTCAGGAGTTCGAAACCAGCCTGAGCAAGAGTGAGACCTCGTCTCTACTAAAAATAGAAAGAAATTAATTGGCCAACTAAGAATATATAGAAAAAATTAGCCGGGCATGGTGGCGCATGCCTGTAGTCCCAGCTACTTGGGAGGCTGAGGCAGAAGGATCACTTGAGCCCAGGAGTTTGAGGTTGCTGTGAGCTAGGCTGATGCCATG